>JTDE01001304.1:4958-16588 GCA_014338405.1 Paragonimus skrjabini miyazakii | reverse complement strand
ATTGAAAGCGGTTCAAAAGTTATTGAGGGAAAACGGTTATCTGGAGCAATTCATCACTTCAAATATGAAGGCCAAACTCCCGTATGACGTAATGTCCACTGCTGAAAAGAAGGCGATATTTACAAAAACCCCACTTAATCAAGATATTGTAGCAAATCACTTCAACGGTTGTACGCTCCATCACTTATACGTACCTTTCAAACGGTAGTTTTAAGTAGTAAGTTCACAATGGTACCGCTGTTAAGATCGACCCCAAACGGCGAGTTACTAGTCCACGACCAATCATGCATTCATTCTCCTGATGCTGTTGTGCTGCACAATATGTTGGCCGTACGATTAATCGTCTGTCTAAAAGGAAGAAAGCACATCAGCCAGCTTGGATCGGGACCGGCTGACGTACATCAAATACTAACGCCATTGTTGCACATCTAAACGATACCAACCATCTCATAGAAGTCGCCAAAGCATCTCGGGTCGTCTACAGATTTGCCAACACTCAACAATCAACAGGTCGTCAAGGCATTCCAGCGACTGCAGAATCTACTGCTACTGGATTATACAACCCTGACTTGTGCTTTCGAAACAAATTTGTTTGGTCCTTCCAAATCCCGTGGTCACAGACCAATCACATCCATTCTAACCGTGCAATCATTTGACTCTGTCTGTGTGACCTAACATCCAGTCATTGCCTGTTCCGGGTCTAACAAATTATTTTGTGTAGTCGAGTTGTAACCTTTATTGTCTTCCGTTAGTAGTCTCCTCTTGGTATTTTCGATTTGTCTTTTGACATATCTTGATGAAACCTATGTAGCTGTATTTACTTGAGAAGGAATTATCGAAAACCCTCGTTCGTCACATTGTCATTCAAATATAAGCTGACCAATTGATTTCCGAACGTAATTAAACTATCACAACACAACGCCTCCTTGGTTAGCGTTTAACATTAAATCCATCCAAAAAAGCAACATTTCATCGTCCGTAATGTAATTGTGAAATTCAATCAAATTAACTGAAACAATCAAACACAACACATAGGTTTTAACTACTGTGTCTCTTCTCAAATGATAACCAATCCACATATGCCGAGGAAAGTTATCTTGCTTTCAGTGTATAATTAGTCAATATATGGATGAAACTTTAGTGATAAGAAGCCCTATACCTTCGAAGTAAGGTGCTGTGTACTGTATTGCATTAACCTAGGTGAAGCTACTTCTAACTCTTCTAACTCCATACTACTGAAATGAGTCTCGTCTGGTTTGAACGAGGGGCCAGCCGTTTCTAATCTGTCTATGAATATCTTCAAAATTGCAAACGTTTGATTTACAGTTGATTCTGTGACTTGCTAGCAGTAACTCAACGGACAACACCTGTAGTTATCATATGTGCAAGTTGTAGTGTTCACCCATAGGTTATTAACATGTATACGCTTAGGAGCTAAATAAGCAACAAGAAGCCTGAATTTCTTAATGGCATGAACGCTTTCGTGAAAATCTTGAGTTTATAATCACTAATAATTCGTGCTCTTCTTCTATCGTGATCCATTCATGCCTGCTTAACTCCAGTTAGATAAAATTCCTCAGACATTTTTGTCTTCAATAAAAATATCAAATGCTTGAACAGATCCATGAAAAATCTTCGTTCGATGCAGTCGTACTACACGCAATTATAATCCACTACGGTGACCATAGAATCCTGTTTGAAAGCACGGAAGGTTTGCTGATTTGTTCGTGAGACATCTTCGGTTCCTAGGCTTATCACACTGTTTTTTGGCTGTTTTAAACAGATTCTTGTATAGACAACCACTTGAACTCACGCTTGTCTACAACGATCTCTTGCGTACTGAACATTTTGCTAAATCATGATTTTTTCTCTCCACAGCTTACTCAGAATCATTACATGCAGTAATGTGCACCACTTTTTCATCCGCTTGCCCGTTAGTGAAGTTGAATTACAAGGTCCCATTGCAAATACTTTCCGCGTCTATTTTTATTTCTAGGTGAAAATATGTGTTTTTAGTGACGAGTGTTCACTTCTTGTAGTATGCATACGTAATTATTGACCTCAATTTTCAAAATAGAATGAAATTACATTGTGCTTATCGTCATTGTTAGTCGCATTATGAATCACTCACATACCTCATATATAGAGGCTTTCGGAGAAGTCGTGAAAACTTATCCACACCGTGCGCTTATTGTTAATGTTTTGCTTTAGCTGTTTCCTGAGGTAAAAATGAACAATGTAGCTATATAATTAAAGTCAGTAGCCAGATAATTGTTTCATATATATTAAGTTGAATTCCGGTGATCAATCTGCAGCAGATGGCAACATTGTCACCGACTATTTAGAATTGAACAATAGTGTGCAAAGCCATTTCCAGTCCCTCTTCTAATTTGCAAACCCCGGTTATTTCTAAACATCTCCTTATTGCACAATAAAGTAGTGACTAGCAAGACGGCGGTTGATTTATCAGACGGCTAAACTGCCTAATGGTGGTTTCAACTCGAATGCATACGTGGACTCTCAACGCACTGATTACACCTGATTCAGTAAACAGAGTTTGAGGTAACATCAAGTGTATGCTGCACCCGGTTGATTGCATGCGATGAGTTCTGAAGTCTTGTGTCGTTATCTGACTGTATATTACTATTTGTTAAGTTGACTTAAACCCTGTGTTGCAGAACGTAAACAGCAGAACAGACATCTGTTATTGTGTGCAGTCGACCACCCGTTTGCTGGTCATGAACACATCTCCATATATCAAACCTTCTCATCACCTTTCGAACCGATTTTCAGGTAACCGACCGCATGCCCTCAAGCATTGCACTAGAACCCCTCCTGGGTCCCAAGTAAGTGAACGTCGCGCAGTAAATCTGAAAATGAACAACGTTTCCAACTCCCTTTCATTTATGTTGCTTCTGGTGAAAATATGGAAATGGTCGCTAGGGATTTCTGTGCAAAGCATTTGGGAACACTTTTGGTTACCTGTAAATTGAGCTATCTAAAACAAAGAATCTGCAGAGAACGTGCATAAGTACTAGAAGAAGCTCAAAGTGACCGCAATCTGGGGGTGTTATGCAATCTCTGAGACTACTTTGCAACGTCAGCTGCCGTGATATCTTAGGAGAAGGCAGCTGTGCAACCAAAACCAAGGAAAACATTTCGGACATCGCTGATGAATTTATGGTTGGTGTGCTAGTACTCTCTTATATTTTTACCTTCGTGTGACGATATTGTCGATCTGTCAGTAGAACAACACATCTGTAGCAATATAATCGGAGGGTCCGTACACTTAACGGGTCCTATCAGCTCTGATTCAAGTAAGGAATATGGTACAACACTGCGGATTACTATCTCACTAAGGTAATGTTTTCGCTTGTGTGTAGTGGGATGCTATACAGTACATATTTTGGTGGACGACACACTATATTATTATTTACGGATATGGGTTAAGCTGAGGTAATATCTAGAGTGAACACCCAAGATGTATCACACGGAGTGCGCGAATGACCTTTGAACAGCTGTACACGTCGTCAGTAAGTGCACATCACTGAGTTCCAGGAATGTGATCTGGTTCCAGCATGATAAAGTCGTCGAGATCAAGTGGTGCTTGGCTACTGTCCCGCAAACTGAGCTGAACTGAGAAGAGTGTCATTCAACATAACTCAGCAAGACCAACTTCAGACAGACAGACAGACAGACAAACAGACGCAAACACAAAGATCGAATTATTCGGTTCAGTGTCTACAAGTCCGACGTGCCTTCGGTGAACTAAGAGTATCGATTTTAAACCAGTATCGGATAAGTTTATACCAAAACTCTCTACAGTGCTGAGAAAGTAAATTTGCCAACACCCACGGTACTCTTGAGGAGTGTGTTCCTCTTCTTACCTCACCCCACCCAATTCGATCGGTACTCACATGTATCAATATGTTATCCTAGGTCGTAATCACCTAGCCTATATGATGTGGATGTTTTACCATGTTAAACGGCTTTCACATCATTGATTTGAGATCTTGTCATTTGGGCAAAAGAAGGGTCTGATAATCTCAAACTTCAGTTTCTTTCTTGTTAAGGCACTTCAATAGTGCCTATTCTTGCCACAGCAGTGTCCAGAACTCTCTCTACGTTTTAATTAGACAACCGTGTGGACCACTGTGTCATTCACCTCACATCAGACACAGCTGAATTGTGAACTGCAAACGACCAAACACATTTGCTCGTGAGTAGTTGTCACACAGCCCGATAGCCACAAGACGACACATAGTAACTGACTGGAAACTCTAAGCCAGTGTGACAGCTGTGATTATATTTGAGTGATTTTCAACCTAACAATAAGCTTAAACTCAACTTGACCTACGTAGTGTTCACAAATGTATCCTACTCACCCAAATCCCGTTCGTTTTTTCGTTCGTTGACGAATTTTTCTTCCGTTCTGCTAAGATTTTCCAAAAGTGACCGGTTCTCACACGATAAACGATCAATCTCCGCATTCAGTTCTGAAACCAGTTTTTCATATTCTCGTTTTGCACCAGAACTAGGGTAGCGCGCTTTGACCGTCCGAACTGGAGGCATCTCTAAAAATTTGATAGAAGCAAATTATCCAGATATTTCTTTATATTTCGCTCCGGGTTTTCTTTTCCAAATCAGTGTTGTCCTCAGAAGGATGCATTGATGACTATTATTTTATCAAATGTTTATTTCGTTCGAAAATACCCAATGAAGCCATGAGAACGACAAAGTAGCAAACGAGACTTGTTTTCCGTTTTTCGGATACGAATGGCCTCGGCAACGGTCAACATTCGGAATCTCACCACTTTTGATTCAGTAAGAAGGACGCTTTTCATATTGTCTACCGTGTACAAAGCAATCGATCAAAAATGGTGAGATTCCTAATGTTGACCGTTGCCGAGGCCACTAGTATCCGATTACGCAACCCTGACATCTGTGCTCAGAAGAATTTCGTGCGGAAACTTCCACCTGGCCCACAGTCATTCAAGCCCATGATTTGGAACAGTGATTGCGTAACCGATAGCAAACACACCATCCATAACCTCTATTGACCATTTTTTCTAACTCACCCCAGTTACTGTTTTCATATTTATTGTGTTGCAATTAGCCTGATGATCAAACACAGAAAATGTTTATTTGTTTTATAAACTTTATTTGTTAGTCTCGGTCCATATTCCATTAGAGACAAAGTCAAACTCTTCTCTGAGTATCTTCCAGGCGTTTTCATCATCAAGTAATCTGTAAAACGTAGCAGTTAAAATTCGCTGGTCGCTTTTTTTTACATTCGGGATAGTAGTCCAAAACTGACCATATGGAATATCTTATGATGGATTAATGGGAATAATTCACCATCTAGCAGAGTACGGATTAAAACCGAAGTCATCTTCTCCAGGCAAAATGCGCCATTTCATTCGCAAATAACTTGTATACACATTAGAAGAACAACTTAATGATTATGTTAACACGTGACCTGGCATATATTAGGAGGTTCAAATTGGCAGTGTCATAAACTGACTGACAAAGTTGACTTGCATGACTAGCCTGACTAGAATAATTTCGATGAACTCCGGGCAAAAGATCACTAAGTTGATCTGCATAATTTACCGACTGTCTCGAATCAAGCGGGTCGAGCTCTCAGGTTGCACACAGACGGACTGAGCGCATTCGTGTATTCGCGCACATGCCAACGTTTCCAGAGACAAGATATCGCAAAAATAATTTCCCTCACCTGATGAAGCCGTCATTACCCATGGCCCTGATGCGGTTTAGTTGATGATCCGCTGTCATTCCCGGCATTCTTAGTTAGCTTACTAGCTTGACGATTTGTTCGGTATGAACAGGATCTTCTTGCAAACTGCGAAGCCGCTATCGGAATTGTAGTTACTTGTTCTTTCAGAATAAAATCTGTGATCTACACGGCTGACCAAGTTATATGAAATTGATATCTTTTTTCCATCAGGATAAGATATCAGAGTAGTCGGAGCGGAATTATGCATCCACGTACATCCATCACTGTAAATCAGTTCATCAGGTGATTTTTGGACCATAGTGTCTAAAACGATGTTCTAGTAACTGGTACGCTTTTGATAGTAATGCTCCCTTCGCTAGTGCTCCTTAGGTTTATAAGTTTTATTAGACCGTTTTAAACTTTTACGTTCACTAGCGCTATGGATACTTCGTTTCAGAAATACTAACTCTCCGACGTCACCAGATATTTGAACAATAACCGACGAAGACTGTCCGTGTACTTGCGGTGTGTGTTGCTTCCTAACCAATGGAGTCGATATACGAAAACAAACGGGCATAAAAGCATAAACCAAAGCAAAATACATATCACTCGTACGCCTTGCATTTCTTCGAAAACTGGCATTAAACAGTCAATGCTACGTTGTTTGCAGACTCCTGGGAAATCAGTTGTTCAATATTCGTTATGTGCACAAGTGACTTCAAGTAAATAATATTGTGTGACCGTATACGAACGTATTGGTTAAATTCAGCATAAATTCGTTGATTACATTGATACTCATAAACACTGATTCAATGAAAATGAGTAATTAACCATTATCAAGGATGCATAAAATAATGGGGAAACATTCAACTTTTAACCAAGTTCGGTAAGAAATGTAAACATTCCAAACGAACCTGTGATGCGATTTATTTGGGATGTTTCATATAACAGTGCAACCGACGGAGGACTGGTGACTTGGCCTGATAACTTAATACGTACATATACAAAGAACTCAGTGATCGGCTCTTTGTTGACTTGATTAATCTCTATCAGAAAATCAGGTTGGTTTCAATTATAAACCAGAAACACAACAAATTGCATGACTTATTTCGAGATGAACTTCATTCACAGATCATTGTAGCCTTCGCATTCATATAGACTTTCCATTCGACCCCTTTTGAAAAGAGGCATTATAGTCAAGTTTCGCTCTCATCAGAGCTCGTCAGTAGTGCATCTCCTTGCCACTTCGGTCATACTTTCATGAAGCAACTGTGTTGACCACTATGACATTGACCTCACATCAGGCAGGACCGAATTATCATATGTGAACGTTTAACACCTTTACTTAGTGAGTGATGAATTCTTTGTACGACTGTCTCGACAGGAGACGCAGTAACTGCTTGATGACTCCAATCGATGACCACGGGTTTGGAACTTTCGAGACAGGTCGATTTCTGCAATCGCATTAAAACTACTCAACGATATCTTCGACTACTGCTGAGTAGTCTGACATTTGACTAATTTAAAGTTGAACATCACTCACAGATTACCGTTATCTTCACAGTCCTATAGAATTTCCAATAAGTCTTTCTGGAAAAGAAGCATTAGACTTGATTTTCGCTTTCGTTAGAGCTTGTTAGAGTCGGGGCACAATTTGAATCCCGGCCATGTTAAGGATATGCATTACTGACGAATTCTAATGAGAGCGAAACTCAGGTCTAGTGCTTCTTTTCGAAAGAGGTCGACTCAAAAGTTTATTTAAATGCAAAATTTGCTGTCATCCGTGAATGAAATTCAACTTGAAATTGCCCAAATCATCGGCCACTCAATAGTAATATACGATTTGGTACTCAGTGGATTTTGCTTTTTCTAAGCAGGTGCCTACTGTAATTTTATCGTTGTATACATTAGAGCACCCCGAAATGCTTAGCTTGTAATGACCAGAAATGCAAGAGAGGGCTTCTGTTGCAATAATGCAATTCTCTAGTAGGTTGGTGGGGATTGAATGTCTCGACATAAACTGAGGTTTTCGTGAGCAAACTCGAGAATAACAAATTGAGTGTGGTGGTTGAACAATTTGCATTTTATAAACGTTATGTTGATGATATATTTTGCGTTGTGAACGAGAATTCCAACATGAACAGAGTTATGGCAAGTTTCAACTCAGTCCACGGCAGTAGTAAATTCACCAATGAGTCAGACAACGATGGTCAAATAGATTTCTTGGGTGTTGGCATAGTAAGTAGAGAACGTAGTTCAATCCAAAGAACTACGTACAAAAAGCGGACTTGGAGTGGCTAGTACATTCAATTTGACAGTTTCGTTTCGCCAAATCAAATGCTAAACCTCATACGATGTCTAACGGATAGGGCGTTAAAGATCTGCACCCCCAACAGCCTACAAGCTGACCTAGATTTTCTACAGGAAGTGTTCATGCAGGATGGCTACCCAATGCTTTTCATTCAGAAGGCGATGCAGGCGGTAGAGTTGAAATTTAAGTCACCTTTTCTGAATAAGTCACTTGCGTTTTTCAGATTTCCTCTCAAGGGAGATCCTATAGCCGAAGTCATCTCGAGAAAGCTTAGAAAGTCAGTCGAAATAACCCACCTTGCCGCTCAATTCTGTAAGAGTTTCCGCCCAATACCCGTTATCATGCCATAACTCAAAGAAAAACGCCCATGTTTTACAACCAGCTGTTTTGCGTACTCATCCGTTTGATTGTATCGAGCACCGTACTACATTATACTACAAGGCGACTGTCTGATAGAGCGCGTGAACTTTATTCCGCGTGGTGGAACAATGATGTGATTAAAACGGCTTCAAGCGCTGCTGTTGCTTCCCTGACCAACTATGATCATTCCGTCGGTAAGAAAGATGCTTTTCAGATTGTCTACCGAGTGCCAATGAATCTATCAAAAATGGTGAAATTCCAAAAGTTGACCGTTGCCGAAGCCATTATTATCCGATTCCGTAACCTTGACATATGTGCTCAAATAAATTTTTTGTGGACCCTTAATCTCCTCTGGATCACAATCAGTCAAGCCCAGGATTTGGAACAGTGATTACGTAACTGATAACAAACACGCCGTCCATAACCTCTGTTGACCATTTGTCTAACTCATCCCAGTTACTGTCTTCATATTTATTGTGTTGTAATTAGCCTGATGATCAAACACGGAAAACAAGTCTTGTTCGCTACTTTGTCATTCTCATAAGTGATTCAATCAGTGAAGAATTATGACCGTATGAACCCATCAAGAAAATTGATGAGATGTTATTACGGCTGAGAGTGTTGCTTTTTTTCTATGTGATAAGGTAAATTGAGCAAAACGTTGCTTTGCTCTTATTATTTGGATAGCATGAAATCATTCATCAAACCATGTTGTTCAGATATATGTTTCATTCGTTTGTGGAGGTAATACAATGAGTGATGTGAGCTGTATTCTCAATCTATGTTTATACTTTAAAGGACCGGATCTCATCTACGTCATTCAGCATCTGTAAATGCTGAACAAACTGATGTTTATTGCAAACAAGTTAACTTCATGGTCATATCTGTCATACTGTGTGACGCTAATTTTCTCAGATAATATTCAGCAGCGAAGTCCACCTACTGTTTGCTTACTAGATAACAAATTGCACTCCGTTTATTTCGATGCTTCCATGGTAAACAACTTTCCTTAATTTCCCCGTAGTATAAATATGTATCAAGATATCGTATAATTTCCATCGTTCAATTAATTTTGGCATCAACCTGCTTTGCCTGTTTGTAGTAAGTCAACGCTTTTAGAACGTGCACATTGAATACATTTTCAGAACCAGTCGTTACACATCATCAGAAGGTGTTTTGCTGGCTGCATATTTACAACTTACAGTCAACACTGTCGGACCCGTAATTATTTTCATTTTAAATCAAAGATTTGGTGCTTCTGCCTACAAGATGGTCAAATATGCACCCTACAATAAAACATAGTTCCTTCTCTTCGTACGATGGTTTGTTTTTGGGTTAAGTCTCGTCTTTCATTTTCAAATCGACATTTTTAGAATGCAAAACATAATCTCACAGTCGTCATTCCACGGCTTTTTTGCAACACGACTGTTAACTTGAGACAGGTTAGGAAATTATCTACTAGAACGTCATAAGTTCTTCATGTAAACCTTCTAACAAGCGTAACACTACATCTGTGGCCGACTGTTGACTGAATCACCAAACATGTTCTTGTTTACTGAAATGTGACAGCTTGTTGCAGAGGCACAGTTGTTCTGTACTGTCCAGCAACCTTCAGTACTTGTCCCTTACTCGTCCGACATATCAAGTACAAAAATCATTCAGTATTTAACTATAAAATGATTCATTTCTGCGGAACAAATGTCTTTGACCTTAGAGGCAAGGAACTGGGTACCGATGTGTTCTTAGGTAGAGCTTAGTACCATACAACAGCGAGATATAATTCCTAATCGTTTGAAAAAGACATTGTTTTGGCGATTGATAGTATTATTTTACTCTCACCATCCACGGGCAAACTGTATCATCATAACACGCTGGTTTCTCGGTTTGCGAAGATCTTCTCCATTACTAAAGTTAATCCTGTATTTCGTGAAACTTAATGGAGCACCTCCACGGAAATCTTACTATCGAACGTTCATACACTGTCAATTTGTTAGATAATTATTTTAAAAGTTGAATAGTATATCTTTCTGTTTTCAAAAACCCGATTGCTCGGCCACCTAACGCCACTTCAGTAAATTCGTAAACAGCTGGCAATGAATAATTTACAAGTCCAACCTTGAATAGACTGAAGATAAACGCAATTTGTGTCTCCATGTTGTGGAACTTGAAAAGCGGACTTAAAAATCAATTAGGATACCCGACTCCTTTAATCTATATCTCTTCACAGCCTCCGTGCACAAATTTGTGAATTATTTAGCTATATTCAATATCTCGAATGGGTTCCGCACAGATGACTCTATTAAGAATTAATCTACTTCAGACTAACATAGACTAAACAATGCATTACGTTTAACGAATTCACTCTTATCTCATGTACAGAACTATTATCTCGTACGATATTCAACAGAGCGTCAACATTAAACATCCACGAACATACAATGTTACAATAAACTGTTTCCCACTGGTTAGTGTTAACAGCATTTATCAGAAGACTTCATCTGGATTTTTAATGAAAATTGTCTTTATCCACTCTCTCCACAAAGCGGGTATTTTGATTAGTAGAATTAATGTGATGGCTGGCAACATGTTTAAAGTATTTACAATGAGGCATAGTTTGTTTTGTCATCGCAGATCACCAAGTTGCACCAAACTGATCTGAACAGTCGAGCTCTATTTCTACTGTTTTTCAGACGCAGAGAGACTTACATTGGTAGACGAGAAAACGCACATGCAACTTGAATCGAACAGCATGTAAAAAACTAGTTGGGACATTACTTAGGTCATTCATTATTGAGCGACATTGACCTACAGAAGAAAAACCAAGTTGTCTGTCTGAAAACATTTAGTCAACATTGGTATTACTATGTTGTTTTTGCTGTCCGTATAAATTGTTATAAAAATATAAAAATAGAACTAAAACCCATCGACGAAGCATTTTAAACCAGTCTTCGCGTTGAAGTTCAACCAGCTCTCGTTATTTACTTTGCGTTGTTCCATTTGTATTTGTTTGTTTGTATTTCATGTGTAGGAGATATAGTTTTCGTTCTCAGGCTAGTCACACTTTTTCTGGCTGGTATATGAGTACATTGAGGTCATATTGTAACTGATTTCTTCCTGAAAACTTACCAAACTGGATTACAAACGTTTCTTCCTAAAACTGGCTGGAAACTCCCAGGATGTACTGCCGGGACTAGAACCACGGCCACGCTGTTCATCAGGCAA
>JTDE01001303.1:99734-122316 GCA_014338405.1 Paragonimus skrjabini miyazakii | reverse complement strand
AGACGTGGCTGGGGACATCCGTTTAAGATGAGCTTGTCATAGTGATCGAAGCCAAAGAGCACCTATTCATAACAAGTAGCTTGTGCAGCATCACTTGTGGTTCCACCCCCGCACCATGTGTCCCGAGTAAACCCGAATGAATAATACCAGGAGACACGTAAGTTGAGAAATTTGTCGCTAAACCGGTCAATGCTAGTCAGTTGGTGAAAGTGAAATCCTTATTTCTCGATCAATATTAGCGGGACTTCAAATGTTAAGGTTTAGAATGAGAAGGAAGATACGGAAAATATAAAGCAGGAAGTACTACGGCGCAAACACACATATTATTGCACTTTAAACAAGAGGAATAGACGGGTAAACCTCTAAAGAATGACCAAAAAACAGGCAGGACATTCATCAAACAAAGCACTAACAAAGCCGTCGAAAAGAATATTTAGAAAGCAACAATGAACTAGGTCATTTGAAAATGAGAAACAACGTGTTACAAAGCGAAACCAGCGAATCAGACGGTATAACTCACACAACCTACTTGAGCCTAGTGTACGGATCTTCTCTTTGCTGGCAATGTCCTACGAGTAGGTTGATGGATTACCATTCCAAGACGGCTAGTGCATTCGCGGCCGCATTCGCCATAGCGCCATATAGCCAAGTCGCCGCGACCTATGACATTCAGTTTCTACGCTTATCACGCGATTCGGTTTACGGTCCTACAGCTGATGCTCACAGGACTTCTAGACTTCCGTCAGGATCTTATTCTTTCAGGCCATCCGGTTTATGATAAATTCATCCCGAGAACAGAAATCGATAGTAAAATATGAAAGACTAAAGTGGATGACATCCTGGTATCCCAGTTTTTGAACACCAAGATTACGCTCACTTCTTTTCACTTGTCTGTAAAACGGCTGTTTCGGAATCCGTTCATCGTCATTTCTACAGACAGTTCCTAACCAACAAAGCTGACTGAGCATCACACACACATCGACAGTTTATTGTGCTGCTGATATGAAGACTGACCTTTCATTCATATGAGGTAAATACAGCAAATTAGTTGTGCGGTTGTGGTCACGCCCAATTCTACATTTTCTCGACATGATGGCGTGTTTTCCGGTCTGGGATATATGAGACTATCCGGTTGTTTAAATGGCTAAACATATTTAACTGTCTTTAACATTCTACTAACTCATGAAATCTCCTCTCAAGGTTGAAGGGGGTGTAAGGTATGTTTAACCAACGAAAGTCAAGAAACTTTTCAGATAAAATAGTTACACGAGTCAAAAACGTGACCTACTATTTTTTCTAATGTAAACGAGTTGGACTGACGACAAAATGATATGCCCCGAATGATGCTTAGTATGTGCGAAGTCAATCTAGACCCCGTGAGTCAATACTGCTCTGAAGTAGTCAGTTACTCGATACACTGAAGATGAGATTTGGAAAACCACTTAACGTTCTTCACATGCACATGAGTCCCTCAGCAGTCGCTCGTGGACAGAATTGGTTGTGTTACGACACACTCATCTACAATTACAACGTAATGACAGAACGGAATATCAGTATATTCATGCGAAATGCGTGTGCATATACGTGAAAACGTCGACATCAGTTGCATTTATGTCTGAAAGGTTCTGTCGAGACATAAACTAAAACACGACTGAAACTAAATCAACGAGTTATTGATGCTTCGGATCCACCACCAACACAGTACATAACCACTGAACTTCAAGAAGTATGCACGAGTATACCAAACGTCTCTCAGTATCAGAAACGTGTGATAGTTGGTAACTGCTGGCTATAACCTTCAAAAGGCTAGGCGACTTTTTGAAGGTTATGGATTGATAATACAGTACAAGCGTTTTCTGTTACCGGTTTTTTAATAACCCGTTGTTTGCCAGTTTTGAGAAGAGGTGAATTAGGCTTCACAGATATTTTCGGGATACAACCAGGCGCGACCGACTGAATCACGATGTGATGAACTATTCGTTATGGAAATGAAGATGGCAAAGAAGTGCGCATAAAGTCAGGCACGTTCAACCATATCAAAAGGAACTTTCGAAGTCATTCTTTACAACTAGGGGACAAATTGCCGTGTGGAACTTTTGCCGGATATTAATGAATGGCTAAGCGTTAACAAGAGGCGTTTGATTATTGCCTGTTTAACACATCACTGACGTGGGCAGAAGCAGTCCATCTCGGCATTCCCAATCTGCGATATTTACCGCTGAAATGGATAGATATGGTCTTTGTAATGTCTTCTAATGCTTGCATTTAAATCGACACAAGGTGACCGTTTATGTCCACATCTAGGCCGAGCAACTACAGACACTCTTAAATGGGTTTCGAAGAGGCGACCACTCGCATTTTGAGCTTAAGTACTTATCCACCGGTCTACTCATTTTATAAGCATGGATTGTGACAAAGAGATCTACCTGCAGTTTATTTCCGGATTAGTATTCGTAATGTTACGGTGAAAACTGTTGGATCGACCGTATCAACAGTATACTAAGAATTTACAGTTGCCATTAAGCGCCAAAATGTTGGCTCACGTCTAAGATCAGACGCATTAATGTTACCGAAAGGCTAAACCAAGATCGCAAACCCTTATCCTCGCTGATTTCACAGTTGCGCAATAAATACATGGCTTCATTGATAGGCCTCTATGAAGTTTTGGTCACCTTGATATATCAATACTTTCACCTTTAAATTGACACTACACTAGTAGTTTCACCTCTGTCTGGATACATCTAGACAAAGTCGTCCGAACGAGACTCCAACCGGCCGGACGTCCAATTACGAGCCGAATCTCTCAATTAATTGTCTGGAATTTCTTTTCCATCTAAGACGAAAACAATTTTACCCGTAAAAAGCATGTACACAATTTACACTCTTCAGAATCAGATCCAACATTTACGTATCACGGCGCGTACAGCGTGGGTATTCGCAACCCCACGAAATATTCAGATCGTTTTTATTCATACACTTTTATTGAATGCCCCATTATGCTTATTGTTTTCACTAATTATTAGCAATCTGATTAAAGGTGAATAACCTAAACTGTCAGCTAGTTCCATAAATGTTTGAAAGAATATGTCGCAGGTAGTTACGAAACAACTCAGCTTTATACAAGGTGAACGTATCCATAATAATCAATATTAGTTTCTAACATTGGAAAATATTTACTATCAATTTGCACACGCAATGAAACGTTGAAAATTCGATTGCTCATGACATCACATTAATGACACTAGTAGACGTTTATTGTCAGTTCAGTTTTCTTACAGCTAGTTCGATGTGCTGTAGCTTGAACTTTTATTTCATGCTAAACGAATACATTTTCGTGATTGACAAACATTGTCAAAGAGTTTTATGGCCCTTAGAAAACAATCATTCTGGTGTCATTCGATGAAATATTATACAATGCTTTGCGGTCTTCATTGATGAAAAAGTATAATTTTGGTTCTGATAGGGTAAAACTAAATAAACCGCTTGTGGTTGTTTGGCAACCACTTGCTACAGAAGCAACCTAATCTGACCAGGTAAACCTCATCCATGTCCCTCGAGTGTTGGTAATAAAACAGCAGACTATCAGTGATTAAAATAATTAACAGTTAGTGATTAGTGTTTATGTATCTTAGAATATTTTTACATCTGATAAGCTCAAGAGTGTGACAAAATTTGGTGGAAATCAAACCGACTAATCAAGCAATACTGTGTTTCAAAAATGCCACACTCGTGATGATTTCATTGTTTACAGCAAAACTGGGTTGTTGTCTTGGTCACATCGAACACATGACGTGAACTAGTCTTTCCTGATGCCGTTGAATGGGCTGCAATAGTCCAAGGACGGCATCGATGACTGACCAAGTCCCGGTCGGAAGCAGACCCTAGAAAAAGTAGATAGCAGCAATCAAGGTTGGCGCAAACAAAGAAATATATTTGACAAGCAGAAAGCATCATATTGTGCACATTACATTTAATCTGTTGGTTTCTCATGGTGGCTGGTTAAAATTCAATCCCAACAGTCCTCCTCATGCAGTGACCGTTACGCTATTTTGAAACTCCTGGTTCTATTTCCGGGTTATGGAGGAGTTACAACTCCAGAGTTGTTTGTACGAATCCAATAACGGCATGGAAGTAGTACACTTTTCTTCAGTCTATTCGAACAGTTTTAGGTAATTCCGCTGTGTAACTTTGTTCGAAGCCATAGATATCTTGTTAGAAAGTCTACACATTTACTTCTTTTCGTGAAATATGATAATATACAATGCGATTAGATATTCCGATTACGTATTTTGACCCTATTTCAATGCAGTTGTAATCATCTTCATCTGGTTTTTGACCGCAAATACATATATTTCACATTTATTCTGGAACGATAAAAAAGAAGCAAGCTACATATCTCAGACAGTCAGTTAATGAACATCAAGTCTATCATAGCGATGTTTGTTTCAAATTATGTTGAAAGTTTAGGTTAATTTTGAGTGATTGCCTTCACTGTGCCTTAGTTTTAACACCTAGAGTATCGAAGCTAGTACCTCTGCTGCCGTTTCCAACAGCAGATTCGTTTATTCAAACGTTATTGCTCAATCCTAGAGACAGATAAGTGTTAAATTCTGATCTAGACGATGATGTCCTCTTTGTAATCAATAGAATTTAAGTCACATAATTTTCTGGTATACTGATCGGTGTTGATTTGTTTAAAATGTTCGGTTGATTTGAATATTGCCGTCAGATAAACGCGGTGTGGATCGGTCAAGGTTTCGTCTTCCTTTAATTGTGTAAATTACCGTTTTGATTTTTTAAATGTAAACCGTCTGTGTTTCACGGAACAAACTTGGTAGATGACCAAATTCGAAAGATGCATTTGTCGTGTCCTTAGTCAGTAGGTATAACGTCTGGCGTGATATACGATCATTTATTACGGCCCTTTGCTAGCTGGTCAGTACTGACAGCTGAGTGGTGTTGCATCGAATTGGAAAATTGTTTATCAGAATCTCCTTATACAACAACTAACGTTGTTGTGACACGAAAGTGCCTAATCATATTTTACATAATGATCCTATGAAAACTGTCTAAGGTAAATATTAAAACTCTAACATTTCCGCATCATACCAAATTTCTTACCAGCAGCTTCTAAATTACTGATGAGTAGTAGGAGATTTTGATTTTCATACAGATTGAACATCACCCGCAATTGATCGCAGCTGTCGCATTCCCATAGACTTTACAGTCGACCCCTTTCAAATTATTTCGTTCAGTTGACTGTTGTCGACTGTTATCTATAAGGAAATGATGATGAAATTAACCATAGTAAATTTCTACTCCTATAGGTAAAGTACAAATGATGTTATATCACGGTGACGAGAGTGCGATGATTATAACGGTGCTCTTTTGCATGAAAGTATTAATGTCCTTTTGAAATACATTACTCAAGAGTTCAAGACTGCTCACTCCATGCTCAACTGCCAGGTCAAGATTTTTTCTTCAACCAAAACCTTGTACTTCTCGTAACTCTTTATTTAATGCCCTACAAAGGTTGGTTTATTACACTTGACTATCGACTGGTCCGTACCGTTAGGTTCATTGTTCACGTGTCACCCAAGTGGCAGACCTAAGGCCTGTCTTGTAAATTTATCAGTCAGCTCTTAACGTCAGGAATACAGTTTCTGCAATGTCACATAGATGCATAAAATACACCTTTTGTCACAATCTCTTTGTTTGTCTATGCTTCACTAAACAGAAGACGCCAGCCAAACAAACGAAGAGTAATTACAAGGTCATTTTGAACAACAGTGCTTTGTCAAAAGTTTGCAAGAAATATCGGAATACGTTTTTCGTTGGGGTTTCAGGCAGTTTAAATTTTTACTAGATATGTTTCGTCAAGGGGGCAAATCACAGTCGTACATACTTTTAGATTACTAATGAGTAGTCGGGGATTTGGTTAATTTCAAGTTGAACATCACTCACAAATGATCGCATCTGTCACATAGACTTTCCATTCGCCCTCTTTCAAACAGAGGATGCACCCGACACGACTTTCGCTCTCATTAGAGCTCGTCTGTAGTGCATATTATCGCCACTGCCGGAACTTGAACCACGGACACGCTGTTCATGAGGCAACCGTGTTTACCACTGCGCCATTGACCTCACGTTAGGCACGCCGAATTATCATATGTGAACGATCAACCATTTTCGCTTGTGAGTAATGATCAGGTTGCCCGATCGCCTCGATAGGAGACACGGTTACTGTTTGTTAACTCCAATCGATAACCCCCCTCAGACCAATGTTGTCTGCAATACGCGACAATGACCATACGAGATCACTGGCTGACTGAGATGTAATTCATCGAACTACATGATGATTTCTGTTGGACCATGCTCCTCGAGCAGACAGTGAGCCACATTCAAGGTTATCGCATTTTGCCCGTACTGCTTTGATTAGTGTACTTATGACTGTGTCCTCGCAGTCGTCTAGTTTCTCACCGTTCCCCATCCTGACTGACACATTCTTGTTAACTTTGGATTCATTGATCCTAGTGCGATTTGACGGTTTGTGCTTTAGTAAAGGTAGGTCTATTGTAATTACAAAACAGACTTGCTGCCTTCAATTCCGAGGGGAGAGTCTAATACACTCAGAAAGTTTGCTTTATCGAGGGATAGAGTTTCTGTTTTGTCCTCCCTCCGAGAAATCCTACCAAATAACGTTGACAAACGCCACATTGAAATCAGTGAAATGAAAACGCAAGTGAAACAGTTACATCGAAAGTCATTGCTGACATCAGAAATATGACCAGATAGTGCGATGATTGTTTTCACAAATTCCACTCCCATCCTAAAGACTGGACCCTTTGGGCTGAAATTCACTTGTCGTAGTTGCAAGTTCAGGCGGGCTACTGAGAACCACTCTTTAGCAAACGGCACATTTTGACGTTGAATCGTTTCAATTTCAAATGGTCAGCAGTGTAGCTAACCAACATCTAGAGGATGCAGTATACAACCCGAGACATACGAAAGCGCTCCAGATAAGAAATTGTACCCGAAGTTTGATAGTTTTTAGTTTTGTATCATTGAGGAAGAAACCCAACTTGATGGTTTTGCACAAAGTAATCGTTAGTCGACGATGGTAGTCATTATCACGTGGTTAACTGGGACGTCTCTCAAGGACGAGCAGTCGCTGCTCCAGAAAATCAACAGCAAAACAGTACGACGGGCCTCATTATGCTTATCCTTCTAACCAACCAACTGAGGGGTAAACTTTCGACAGAAAGATGTATTGCTCTAATGAAACCCATTACCATTCCTATCATAAGGCAGGAGTGTTTTCTAGTAGCTGTTCAACACCAAAGACTTCGCGAACAAACCAAGATATTACGCGTTGTATCTGTGTAACGCGCTACTGTTAGACCATGGTTTACAAGCACAGGTCAAGTCATATCCATCGTGAAGAACACTGCAATAATAGTAAACGTAGATAGCAGATAGTCTGACATTTTGCTGAAGTACCACTAAGATGATCTTTCCAAATAACGTTCTCCGAGTCATCCAGTCGATGGGGATGTTTGTGGCGTATTATGCACAACAGAGGACTGATTAATTGACGCCTTCATGGTGAGGGTATTTCGTACTTTAATAGAACCTTTTGAATGAAACTCAATCACCACTATACTGAAAACTGATCGGACGAGTATTCTTCACTCCTGGTTCGATTATTTATTTCATCTATAGGATCATTACAGTGCACACTA
Organism: Paragonimus skrjabini miyazakii; assembly: GCA_014338405.1. Lineage (NCBI taxonomy): Eukaryota > Metazoa > Platyhelminthes > Trematoda > Plagiorchiida > Troglotrematidae > Paragonimus > Paragonimus skrjabini miyazakii. The sequence continues at coordinate 114,574 of JTDE01001303.1, read as the reverse complement.
CAACAAGGAATACTTTTGGAATTTTGTGACACTTTTCTCACATTAGTTCATCCTCTTGACAATTCCTTCTCCAGTAGTCTGCGCATCGTTACAGGCTAGTATTATTATTCTTGTGTCATTCCAAAATGAATACATTCCCTGTAGCGTTGGTTAAAAGTCATAGAGATAGAATGCCAGCGATTAGTTTCAGATGTGACTTTATTAATGATTTAAACCCATTTAACTAGTGGCAAGATAACATTCAGCGTTGATCGTTAAGCAAATTTTACACATCAAATTGAAAGATTAATTTATACGATAATGATACGTGATGGATCACTAACAGGTTGAACTTTGTCAATTCCACCTGTGTACTACCGCTTGGTAACTTAGACTGTTTACCGTGTATTCCCGTATAAAATTAAATTTCTGGGTTAAAAATGAATCAGAGTGTTGCAATAACGTGAATTGTCTTACCTTACCAAATGGTATCAGAAACCAAGCACATCAAACTCATTGATGTATGGACTATTTACTCGTAAGGTCGTAAGAAAGGGTGTCTAATGATTTCATGTGATCAGCGTCAACGTTGACTTTGTATGGGAATACTTCACTTGGACGTGCAGATGGATATCCATGCTCTTGCACACACACACACACCTATATGCACACACGCAAAACATACCGTTGAATCGGGCACAACCTCAAACCATACACCTCACGTCGGCCATCAGTGCACTGGCTTTCTGCTAATCAGCAGACATTCCGGGATGATCGACAGAGTGCAGATCGATTGAGTTATGCAAAGTTACGCAGGAAACCACACGCATCCGCCAGCGCGCGCGCACACACACTAATCATACATCTGTCCGACGAATCTGAATGCAAGTATATATTGGCTTTCACCATACTAATTCACTTTTCGAGAGGCACAGCTCAGTTTACGTTTTGGGTGAGTGCTGTAATGGGTTTCCTAACACCAGTTACCAATTATAACATTATTTTTAAATATATATGTTAGATACACTTAAGTTACCCGTGTAATTATGGTTTAATAATTTTTACATATAGTCATTTGGGTGCAAGGTTTGATTTTGTGGACGAACTTTGTCAACTCTACTAATATCCATATCCACTGAACCTGTTGTGTTTCAGGGTAACAAATCTGCCGCAACCTAGCATTTAGTTACCAGGTTTAAACTCTACAAATTCTGTTCAGGTCACATGAGGAACCCACAACTCAGTTTTTCTCTCTGCATCTCCGTGACCAATAGTCAATGGTTACGATCGAGTGATTACTTGCAAGGGGCGCGAATCCTTGTACCCGAAATGAACCTAAGTTAGATCAAATTGCAGCTATGAAAATAACTAAACTGATATTAAAATATGCTGGATTGATGCAGACCATTGAGTGGCTAACGTACCTTAATTGTTTTGCTGCCAGCTTTATTGGTTGTAACTAATTTATACATTTACGGAGTTTTATTCCATTTAGCTGTTAGTTGTGAAAATAAATGTTACCTTAGAAACAATCATATTTCAATGTGGACTGTATGGAAATTATCATAGCGTATAAGAGTAGAAATACGATAGAAATATCATCTTGTGTCAACTTTATAAAAACCATCCATCGATTTCAAACTAGCTAAGGTTGTTTTGTGTACACACTTCAGTGAAATGCTATCAAACAAGTTTAGGTTTACAGTTTCGAAGACGGGCAAGCGCGGATACTCTGAGTGATGTCTGGGCAACTTGGTTGTAAGCAGACTACCTGTGATTCAATAAGATATGGTAGGGAAGGTTCACAAAGCATATTACATCAAGACCGCATTTGTATCTTATTTAACAGGTTGTTTCACGTGACAAGTTTGAGCTTACAAAGAACCTGAGAGTGTTTCCCATTCCATCAAGTTGAATAACATGTATGTTTTACTGTATTTGTTTGAATGAAACTGCGTTCGTCAAGCTGTACTTACTGACAAACAAAGTGTCTAAAAATAAATTAACTGGAGTATATAAGCGTGGGTTACAATAAAGTCGGGTATTAACGTGTTTTTTATGGCTTTTGAAGCTGAAAACAGGCTAACGTGCATACAGCTTGGATTAGTCGCAGAACTAGTGATAAACGTAGGAGTGAAAAACAAAATGATGATGAGATTAGCTTTTTTTTCTAAAATTATAAAAATACAAATAAAGGCATTCAAACCTGGTACAAGTAAACTTCCGCGGATAGTAACTTCCTAAAAATGGCAGTAGAGATCGCGCGGTATTTCGAAGACACTCGTGTGTCGAAATGTGCAGTCACTGAGAAGTGCGATATCAGTGTATGCATCAAGTCCACGCTTAAAACATTTCGTGACCCTATCTAAACAAATTCAAACATAACGTTACAGTTTGGATATGCCCTAACAATGTAGACAAGTCTGTATTTCCGATGACACATCTAACGTTGCAGCTTCAACGGGCCACCCAGAACTAAAGGTCGTAGTAAGCCTAAGGCGATACGGCGGCTGTTGTAACACCGTAAATCATGGAATATTTGCCTGCAACAGGTAGACAGTACAAATAGTACTATCCTGGATTAAGCGATTCTTCAAGATGAGGAGAATGGAAATACTGGTAAAACACGAGGTGAAGCCGTATACCGTGCTTCCGCATACAAGCAAATGACCGGTTGAAGGTGATGATATACTTATGGAGGAACAGCGGAAGGGAATAAACGTTGCAAGTAACGAAGGTGGCACCCAAGATATCCTGCACGCTTTCTTCATTACTGAGAAGCAAACAGAAGATATACCGAGAACCTATCAACCAATCTTTCTTAGGATACGTTCATGGACCTTATCGTTCTATATCTTATATTGACGTTGAGCAAAATGGCATGAAGCACAGAGTGCAACATTGTGATAAATGACAACTTTTGAGGTTTGTTTGTTTTGTCAGCTTACCGGACAGCAGTTGGCGCACAACAGTTTAGGTTTTTCTGCCAGTGATGGTGGACCATCTGATATAATAAACCAGACGGTTGTGCTTCACGGCCATGCAGTCAGGTATGTCAGTCATGACGGATTAAATGGTGGGTAAGATCTTGGCAGGAATAAAATTGTCCGAAAAAATATGTAGGTGGAGAAACATTTTTTCGTCGCTTCATCTTCCTGTTTACCTTCGATGATGACTTTCTCTTAGCAGCTTCTACGGAAAAAACTTTTTGAGACATGGTGTGGCAGACTAATGCATCTACTTTGACTAGCAATACATCTACTTGCCACGTTTGGGCATGCCGTTTCCACTGCTACTTCGTACCTAAAAGAACGCCAGATTCTTCGCAATGAGGCTTCATCTAAATTATGAAATCTGTCACACTACTTAAAAGTAGCACAACGGGTTAATACAATTTCGATTAAAACATACTTGAAGAAGGCGACCCGACGCGGTTGAACTCAAGAATATCACAATTCGCTCGTAACATTCTGTTAGTCTCGATCCATTTATCAGTAATGTGTTGAACATGACGTTCAAACTGTATACCTTTATTCGCACTAAATTTGATGAGGAAATTTTAAAACATCTACTTTTCTTTGCACTCCATGCACTGTTATATCACTGGAAAGGTTGTTAACATACGCGGAGGCTAAGACCGTAGATCCCACGCTTTTGCAAGCCGGAAGATGTTAATCCTTTGGCTGACGTAATCACTGTGGATCTGGTCACTTACAGTTATCGTGTGATGAATGGACCTGTCAGAGAGATGACTATTCCAACTCCTAGTGGAATACCTCAACGTCGCAGAGGAATGTAGTCAAAGCTCGTAACAGGTTGATCACAATCAACACGAACGTCTGAACGAGTTATTACTGGGCAAACTTGGTCATCCGGGGGATGTGTAACAGGTAAAACTTCACGACAAAATGTTCAGCTAAACGGTCTAGAGGAAACAGGACTGCACAGCACGTTTAAGTGATAACCTCGCTGTGTTGTGGAATGAAAGTCTGAATAATGAACGCGAAAGCACAAGCTGTTTTGCAGTGTGCGAACAAGACGAAACAGGTCCTGTTTTATTGTATGGTCATTTCCATGGTCGACCTTCAAATTCGTCACATCGGTGACTTTCACAAAGCTCTAAACGCATATCAATCCGTCCGTCGTTCCGGGCAGCTGTGGCCAAGCAGCACGTTATTCATAAATCTCAGTCACAACACTGACTAATTTTCAAGAGGTGTTGACTCACCCGAGCCGACCTCTAGGAAATCCAAGGTATCGGCACCAATGATAATTCTTCATTTTACTGATGCATCTTGCCTACAAAATAACCAAAAGAAGTCAAACAAAATGACAATTGCTTTGTACCACAAATTCTGCTTCTAATTTCCTTCTAGAAGGTAGCGAATTTTCAGAACAGATGATCACGTTTAACTTCAATTCAACCGATTCGTGCGATATCACTCACTGGTGCCACTGAGTAGTACATAACAGTTACATCCAGTACTCGAACTTACTGAGCAAGCAACGACGAATAAGCGTGCATTACCTGATCTAGAAACGAACCAAACGGAGGCCGCTGTGTCGTGACCTAGCCAGGCAAATTTTCAAAATAGCTTGGAATAATTTTTGTTTTGCTGATACTTATCACAGTTTAGTATACTTTAAGGTTTAGTTAATAAAAAATGTTGTACATACAGTCAGAAGTAGACTTTTCATTAGATAATGTGCCGTGAAATTTGCCAGCTGTAGTATTTTAAGAAAAAATAATATGTTTAACGACGGATTTGGACTAGGAACCTGAGGTATACCGCTAGGTGCACCGTGTCACTTTAAGCTACTTAGTGAGCAACAGAAGTAGATGGAAGTGCAGAAATTTAAATTTCATGTTATAAATGATTGGAATTTTGTTTCACTTCACTTAAAATCCGACGAGTTTGCTCAGTGACCTTTTGCTTACTTGGGTATGGTACACTGACTACCAAGAAAATAAGTTGAGCTCAAACACGTGACGTTAGACAAAGTAGAATGGCAAATTTCAATAGACATTGATATAGCCGAAACCCACAAAGAGAAGATTTATGAAGAGGGTACAAATATAAGTTCATCTGAAGAAATAACTCTACGATCCCCATTAATCCACTGTGAGTAATGATCAATAAAAGATAGCTATGTTCCGGTACCAGAGTGACGTCTGGTTAAACAGTTAATAATATTGGAAACATAGAACTAAGATCAATGTGATAAAAAACCTTAGGCAAGTTTCGATGAATAAAACATATCAAACTCATCAGTAAGTTCTAAAGTGCAACATCGGAGAATTTACAAAATGCGTAAAGCTGATTGGTGGATTAGTAATCGTTGATTAATCTCTGAGTTGGATCGAAGGAGGCACTTCAAAATAAATGATAATTAACCAAAATGTGTATGTGAAAAATCGATTCTTTATCAATGTTTATTATGATGCAGCCTGTAAAATAATGAAGTTGATGAAAAGATAAATTTTTTGTACAATTTTGCCCACAGCAATATGGTTATTCTGTACCGTGTATTGGTGCAAACATCCCATGATTAGGACAGTCGCCTACATCTAAAGTTGAAGGTGTAGAAAATTAGCTCAATGTTTGACGACACAAATAAGATCAAAGGAAATGACACATTTGTGTCAACTCTTACATACAATGCTTCGGACAATTCGGATGATCGTCATCAAGACATCTGCAATAGAAATCAAATGAAGACTAAGCGAGATAAAAACTGGCTCGCTATGATCAAGTCAGTATGCTTCTTCAATGTCATTTGATCTACGTTCCATACAGCGTTTATGAACGAGAAAAGCTCAAATGGCCAAAATGTAAAATACGCATATTTGCACTAAAAATTTTGCCATGCCTATAGATTATTTGTTCTTAGGACACACAGCCCAGACTCCCAGCTTTTCAAATTCATCCCAGCTATACTCTATGCCAATATTCTGCAGTTAATTAGAAAGATGATAGATCACTAATTGTTTGGTTAATACGGCGGAGTGACTTAATAACTGTATAAATAGGATCCATCGGGGATCCGCGCCTGTCGTTGTCCATGCGTCGTTTATGCACTCGTCTATCTCTCTTCATCTCAATCACCGAACGATTCACTCGTGTTGACTGACTGTTTGTCTTATTCATGCCACATCGGTAACGTAATCTCACTTTCGTGACAATGTTGTTACGTGGTACTGCTCTCATTCATTCTACAATGCGTTGACTATTTGTCAGAATTCGCGGTTTAACGTGTATCCAAAAAAGGCCATGGTTTCGTGCTATCTTTTTGACACAACGAAGTGCCCAGTTAACTGAGTTGAAGTTTGAATCTTGTGAACTTTCTACAGCAGTTCGCATTTCATGAACAGCTTGCGTTACTTCATACTCACCTAATAGAGCACATATTGCTTTGGAGCATACGGTTCCAATCGTTGGTTCGAATCTTGCATACGCCATGATTTTCCCAACTGTGTCTCTACCAGATAAGCAACATTCACAAAATTCCAAATCTGAACGGTGAATTTGGAATGGAACCACATTTTTTCTTAAAAAAAACATTCACATAGACTGGCACAAAAGATAAATTGGAACTGAGAGCTACATTCAAATGCAAATAGAATTTATTCTATGATAATCAATACTCGCTAGAGGAATTGTCGTTGGTAAGTGTTCAATATTTTTAACTAATCAAAAATTTGTCTGACATTAATTGATGTCACACATTTAATCACAGACTTTGTACTCAGAAAAACTGTCAAATGACGCTTTTTAGAGAGAGGCAATTTACCTGAGAATCGTTGGTGTTAGGACCCACCAGCAGTGTGCGTTTTGTGACAACTCTCTAGCAGGTTTAAAAAGTTCGGTGAATGAAAGTCCATAAGAAAGTCCCTATCACGTGGTTATTGTGTCCGATTAATGAGAAGTGACTGCTTACTCATTTGAGATAATCCTATAATTTAAAATGCCCAAAATGACTGATATATTAGGGATGATGTATCGTTCATACTTACTGTGACTCATTGGCGTACAAGGTAGGCTGATTAACTGATGTACTAATGTTCAAGAGTAGGCCATGTCAGAACATTCACTAATGATGATCTATCCCATGAACGAAAGTAGAATAGAGTGTATCTTTCCAAACGGGTCGACAAAAACGTTTACCCAATATCAGCAATAATGGCCAGCTGAAGTAACATCGGTTGCTTTAATCGAGTTCTAACGCCTATTCATCAGAACAAGTTACAAAGTCTAAATCATAGAAAGAAGTTCTGGATGTCCAGTTATTTCAAACTGAACACCACATCAACATTAATCATGGATTTCGTATTTAGACAAGTTCATCGCTCGGCCCATTTTGAAATGGAGCAATAGACCTTAGCTTTAGTTTTACTGATGCTTACCAGAATTTGCGTTCTGGCCCGCGTGCTTGTGATACCAATGTGTTAACTGTAACGTCAGTGACCTTGTAATGACCAAATAGTCGTATCCGAACGCTCCGAAAAGAGAATACAAGGAATCGATCTGTCCAGTCTAATCGATAACTCCATAATCAGGATTTTCCAGTTAGGCTGAAGCTACTATAGTGGTTGGACCAACTAGGCGTGGTTTGAATTACAGACAGAAGTTTGTGAACCTCGATTACATCCAATTGACCGTTATCCATAACTGATTGCAGCCTTTGCATTCAGACCAGCATTTGGGCTAGCCCCTTTTTCATGGATGCAGGATGTGCACCATTAATGAGCACTAGGTGAAAGCGAAACTTGAGTGTAATACTTTCGTTTGGAGTGAGCTATCCGAAGGTTATATCTAAATGCAAACGTTGTAATCAAGTGTGGGTGGTATTCAATATGAAATCCTCGAACCTCAAATGATTATTTAACCCATGCTCAGTTAGTTCAACGGAAACAGTAAATTTAACCCAACTAGGAAGTCCTGTACAGGGGACTATCAACTGAAGTGAACAGCGGACAAGGTTTTTGCTCTTTCGAAATGATAAGGCAATGTGAACACTATTCACAAGAAATTGTTTCTAGTCGTTTGATTTTGGTTGTTTAATCACGTATATTGTGATGTTATTGACTTTGTGGTTAACATGCTAGTCACATAAGCACCAGGGCCAGGAGCTCTAATATAATCGAAGATCGAGTTTGGTGCTTCCTTTCGAAGTGGGCCAACCGGTAGGCTTATCGGAATGCGAGGACAGTAATCAAGTGTAAGAGGTGCTTACTTTGAAATAATATGTAGGCTAGATTGTAAGACAATAGCTGTTACAAACCACAGAACCACTGACCTTTGGATTTATTAACTACGCAAGATTGAGCTTTGCACTAGACATACAACACAAGTTTCACTTGACTTTTTTTATTTACGCACACCTCACAAACCACTTATTGAGTATGACCACATCTGTTTTGCAGACCGTGTTAGCCGGCCTTAAGAGCGTCTTGAAAACAATCGGCTTGTGTATTCGTGATGGGATCGGATGAAGATGCTTTCCAGCGTCCAAAATTTGTTCTGCTGTCGGGTGCGGTCGCAGCGATTTTCTTTGGTATGGTTGCAATTACGGTCACAGTGGTTGCATTCGCTTGGCAAGGGATTGTGAACTACACGCCAAAATGTACATTCACTATGTACCCAGAACTCCTCTGTTTAACCCGCAGGGAAGGCCTATTTCACATATGTGCAACGAAAAACTCACGATATAGTAAGATTTTGCTACTAACTGATTTTCCTTACAATTACGTGATGAAGTCATATTTTGTCTGTCCTTTTCACTCTCTCCAATAAGTCCTGGTTTCATGAGGAAATTTATTAGAAACTCGGTCACAAGACAGCGTGTGTTCAATACGCTTTTAGTTGTAGTTTTTTAGGTTTTATGTGGGACTTGATTTTTTTTATCAGTGTTGACTGTTCCCATAAATAGGTTGGGTGATGTAAATCAAACTCGGCAACGAACATACCATACACCTTATGGGAATGTAAGAAAAGACAGAAGCAGCTTATTGCACATATTCTCCTAACTCCTTGTTTGAGTAATTTATGTGTCCGGAACTAGACTAACTAAATCCATTACCCATAATTTGGACCCGCCATGGATTTTATTTCAACATAAAACTAGTGAGGAATTATTCGGTGACTGCCTCTCAGTACAAGCATGATCGGTTACATGGAATTTTATTTTTTCGGCCGGATAAGGTCAAAGAAAACCTAGAACGAACGTTTTAATGGATTTTGGTTATGTTGAAAAATCTCTGCAGATACGTGCAAAAAAATTAGCAGTCAGATAAAAAAGGGGATCAATGAAAACACAATAAAACCCACCATGCGTGCACCAAAAAATTTCATTATTCATCTCATATAAATCGGGGTGTTTTGTTTCGTACGACACACAGATCGAACATGATGATACACCCGGTGTCCATGGAGTATTTTTAAGGTTGGGTGATATGCCGTCTTTCACCAATGACAAATTCGCCTATTCACTCTGAAAATAATGACATTTTAATTCAGTCATGTTTTCTCTTTCATTTTCTTAGAGATTATAACTCGTTTCATTTTATAATTTGACTAGATGAACCAAATGCAACCTTAAACCACAGACAAGGAGCTTAAACTGATTTGTACTTCAGGCATGACTATCACTAAGTGGAGGTCCAACCTAGATTAACTGGTCCAATATGGGGTGACACGCTAATGTCGATACCAAGCAAATCAATGAATATTCCGAAACAATATTATTTCTTTGACCATATTTTAGTGAGTTAGCCCAAAATAGGCTTTCGTATACTTACATTATTTCACCTCAAGCATACCTCAGAAAATCATTGCATTTACACGGTGGGTAGTACAGACTGTTTTTCCTAGCACTCTCTTCCGATATCCTTAAGCCTACTTAACTCTTGTACTCATAGCTACGTTATCATGACTGAACGATAGCGACGGATATCGCACTTTAAACTGTAACACGTTCACCGATCATGTGTTCTGACTTTCCCTCCCGCAAACTTACCAACAAGTGATGTTTGTTTACAGCTTTTTTCGTCAGACCAACCGATAGCGGATAATCAAATAAATGAGAATAACTTAGAAAATCAGGTAACAAATAAGTAGTTCGATCTTACCGGTCATCCATTAGACGAAAATCGTGAAATTAGTCTGAAAAGTGACCAGGTAACCAGACGAAGAATTAATTACAAACGACATGAGATTTATGAAGGTCATAAGGTCTTCCTACATTTACCAACGGTTGTCTCAGGCATTTAGCTCACAGCAGTTGCAGTCGCGCCATTACCAACGCACCTGTTCGCTATGCAGTAGGCAGGAATGCTTCATATACACAATCACCCAAACAACCAAACAATTTTTACAGTCTGCGACGGATGGTTCACGTACTCCACATGCCAGGTGAACGATTATCGTACCACGTAGTATTTACTGAGACAGCCAACAGTTAACTGAAATCGCACAATGCTCCATGGAAACCGTGTTCAGGAGACATGAAAGCCTTAGATGATCTGCCTGCCCAATTGGTGTTGTGCATATCACTCAGGCTAGTTTCAGACGCTATCCAACGTAGCAAAGTATTGCATTCAGTGGCGAGCCTTTGCCCACAACGGTTCTAGTTTTCCGACCTAGTCTGTTATTTTTCCATGTTACATTTTTTAGTGGATTTTTCGTTCAGGTTGTTACCAGTACTGCTGCAATCAGTAGTAGTTCCAGTCATAGTACCTTATGATCAGCCCCATCGTCACCATGGGCGAAAATGCATGAGTGGTTTTTGATCAGCCATACTGTTTCATTTCTCGTCCTCAGTACCTAGTCTGAGGCTTCTAAGGGTTGCCTCTGGAGTCGACCATTACTAGAGAATGGTATCGTCGACCACCTAAAATGTTTCTCAAAAGTTTTCATAATTAAAATGAAAAAATGTAGTTGAACTGGTTAATTAAGTAGCCAAAAGAAATAATATTACTGACCATCTGGCAGGTTTAAATAAAACACGCATCTAGTGGCTGTTGATGAGCGTTGTACATGGCCGTCAAGTTACTTGGTGGAAAAGCAATACGGTTCAAACTGTTTGTGTCTTACGCGGTCAATAGTACTTGAGCAACTTGAGCTTCCAGTCAGATATTCACCAAACGGAAATCGACTTGCAGTAATAGAAGTTCACAGAAATGTATCCGTTGGAAAAGACCATCGAAAAGATGTGCGCTTCTTTATGAATACCTTGAAATAGTGATATCAGTTTCCAGCAAATTGTGTTTAACTAGCAGGTTTGACCAGAAAAAGGATGCCCATGAAAACATGTTTAGACTGCCCGAAAGTTCAACGAAACTTCCACCAGTGTTAATATCTGATTATTTCGATGTTTCAACCCACTTCTGTGCGCTTTCACATGTACTGTTAAGTTTGGCAGTGCAAACGCATCGATCCTCATACACAGTGTTAGTGTGCGCGCATGAGTACAGCGTTCAGTGAGCTAACAGATTAAGAAATTATTTTTATGTTCACTTCACTAATCTGGCTCACCTATCTGACTAGTTTATTGTAACACATTTTTGAGACTTGTACCGAAAATGATCAGTTAGCTCGTTCTCCTATGGTTACAGAGATAGCACTTTTTGGAAAATTCTGTCGCAGATAATTCTACAGAATTCGCTTAATTCTGGTACCATTAAAAAAGCGCTGTTGAAGTTGAAATTTATTAAAGCATTGACACTTGATTGAAGTGCGGCTTTTATTGGAAAAGAATGTTTTCCAATTTGTTACACCATTTTCGTAAGGTCCAAATAATGAAACTTTAGACGATATTTCACGAAGTAATCATATTATCCCCGTAGCAGCATACGGAACAGATCAACTGACGGCAGTGGATGAGAAGATATTGTGCATAGGTATGATATCCCAAAAATATCTCCATCGAATGTGGAAGTGACTTTGAAGCCTGAATTAAAGAGAAGTCCCGAGCCTGGACTTTCTTTCTGTAACAGTTTTCAAGGATGGCGATGCTTCATTAAAATCTGATATTTTTATTCGAGCACATACTTGGATTCAGATCATGCGTTGGTACGTATTCGTTTTGTTCTCACTTTTGCTGGGCAACGACCTCATCGACAGCATCGACTGGTTGTAGAGAAACTGGTTATACCGTCACTAAAGCATAAGTACCAAACCACCTAAGAAATCCGTATAAGCAGCCCTCAATCCGTAGATCCAATAGCTGCTGGAATCAAATCTCACATGCTATTCAGAAAGCAGATATTGTAGTATGCGGTCCGGAGGTACATGGGTTGAACAATGTTGGATCTCGGAGCAAACCTGGGAGTTGTTAGAAGCCAGACGGGACATTGCCCTGATACTTCATATAACAAATCTAAGAGAAATATCTGTAGGAAACTGAAACTTAGTCTAGAGGCTGATGGTGAGGCTTCGTTAACGAGACAAAGTCGAAGAAATGGAGACCATTTTTGCATCAGAGAACATCGGCAGGCTCTTCAAGCTTATCCTTAACATTGGTCACAGACAATCGTCAGTCAGTGAAGCCATCAACGAGGCAGATGGCACATTCATCTATAATAGATCCAGATAGTCAGAGCAATGGCGGAATACTTTGAAGGTCAACTTAGCTAGCCTCCTGCTTCTAATGTGTTGTCGCCACAAACTTGTGATGTAGCACCCTGGTCGGCAAATTTCAAACCAACCACTGAGACTGTGGTTCGCAGTTGTATTTCTGCTCTCAGTCGTAACAGAGCTGTTGATTCAGATGATCTTGTGTCAACACTCATCAAAGAAGGTGGAGAGGCGTAAGTAGAGGTCATGACTCCGTTGTTACAACTTGTGTGGATGACGGAGACCATCCCTCTCTGCTGGGGTCACTCAATAATAGTGCCCATAGTCGAGAAGAGAGCCCGGGTCTGTTGCGAAAACCATAGGGGAATTAAGTAGAACCCAGTCACTTCAAGGGTTCTGGCATCCATTATAATTCGTCGACTCACTGCAGTTCGGGAAGTGAACATTAGGGAAGAACGGGCAGGGTTTTGCCCTGGATGGGGTTGTATAAATCACATTTTCACCCTTCGTCAAAGTCTAGAGCAGCGTCATGTGTACTGTCGGCCAACAATCACCGTAGTCCTCGACTACAGAGGTGCGTTCGATTCGGTGGACCGATCTACACTTGTAGATTCGCTTAAACGCAGGAGTGTACTGACCAAGTATGTGAACATACTATCGTCGCTTTATTCCTGTACTTTGGTTCAGATTAAGGTTCACGGTGAGCTGTCTGACAGTTTCAGCACCAGGAGACGCGTACCTCAGGACTGTTTTACTTCACCATTTTCATTTAATTTTGTGACAGGCAAAATAATGAAGGATCGTCTCCGGCAGCCACAAGATATTGGTGTAGACCTTCTACTTGGCGGAAGACCGGCTGATCTTGATTATGCCGAAGATAAGGTGTTGCTGTTTAACGGAATCGCGTTTCTCAAAGGCTAGAGCGATATTTGTCAATCTGGCGCATCTCTGGTGATAGAGAAATATCTCTCTGAAGCTCAAGGATCGCATATATCAGACGACAATGAAGGTTGTAGTACAGTACGGCAGCGAAACCTGACCGTTCAGAGTGGAAGTTGTGAACCGTCTTCAGGTATTTGACCACCGATATTTGTGTTCAGTCGCTCGTATCAGGTCGCACTAGCGAGTGAGCAACCAAGAGGTTAGGAAGCGAGTATTTCGCGGTGTTTGTCAAACGAATTCTTTTGTTCAATTAGATCATGTACTAAGGATACCAGCTAGTCGTTTGCCACACCGATCACTGTTTGCTGACGCTGCGGCCGACTGGCGTAAGATGCGAGGTGGACAGATGATGATCTGGCGTAGACAAATGAAATCGCTCACGAAAGGGTCGATCATTGTAGATCGGGTTCTTCTCCTGGGCTGAAGCCCTAGCGACTCACAGAGTCAGTGGCTTGAGACGTTAGGTGATATGGTGGCTAACCGAACTCAGTGGCGTGAACGCTGTCGCTGCATGACCTAATTGCTTGTGAAAGGAGTGCATTTAATAACACGGGGCAGTGAAAATCGTAAGGAAGCTGTCCTGCTAATGACGCCTTACTTTCACTTACAGCTCGGTTGTTTGTTTGTAAGGTGTAGGCACCTTGATGTTGTATGTTTGAATATCGACGTAGCTATTTTTAGTGGTTAGGTCCCCTCCCCTTTCCCTTTTTTTCTCTTCCTATACAGGGTTTGCTTTTTCTTCTTCGTGATTGTGTGGCAGTTAAGCATAAGTGTGAATCAATGATGTATTTCTGTCTAGAACGATAACGAGATTGCTCGGCGTGCGCTCTGGGACTGTCTCCATCTCAAGGAGTCTCAGTAAAGTATAACATTTTGATAAAGTCCTATATTCACTCACGATGTGCGTTTATCGGCAACTATCTCGAGTGATCTTTTCGTCAGGTGGTGCTCAACAGCTTTGCGATGAACGATATTCTGGAAGACTCACTTGAGGACCTTAAGATGGAGTTGTTGCTTGGTAGCAACGTGCAGACTGCTTTAATTTACCATGTTTTCCAGCATAGAACATGCTGACTCTGCTGAGTCAGTTGAATGATACAGCCGGTCCGTATGGTGTACAATTTGTGTCTTAAAACTTAAGGTATTATTACAAGACTAGGCCGGCCATGTCATCTTTTCTGTTACTGTAAGCAGGCCTCTGGAGACTGTCGACCACTTCGCCGTAAGGTGGTCGTAGTTCAACTTTGAGTTTTGTTTTTCAACTTTGTCCTCTCTTGAATGCAATAGCGTGCGTTCGTATACTTAACTGCTTCTTGTATTACAGTTTACATATCTTTCTTCCTA
>JTDE01001303.1:72042-99626 GCA_014338405.1 Paragonimus skrjabini miyazakii | reverse complement strand
TGGTCTTATTCCTTCGGGTTTACACCGGATACGTGGTGTGTGAGTGGAACTGCAAGTGGTGCAGCGCAAGCCACTTGCGGTGATGGTTTATAGCGCAGGTTTCGTTTGGCTTCGTTCACTGTGACAGGCTAATCCGTTTCGGATGCCGCCAACCAAGGTGGTCAAATGAGGACGTTGTCAGCCAACTACGGGAGCCGTCATTGGCCTGCTGAACAAGATTGGTAGTTGTCGTCGACCGGTTTGGGGGTTTGGTGACCCTCCGAGACGTTGGTTTTAAACAGTCCCAGATATGCAAGCGTGTTTTGTTTCTTGCTTTTCTTCTCCCTACACTGTAAACTACTCAAACGTTTTGGCTATATTAACTGATGGTTTTGCAATAGATGATTTTTTGACCGGCCTTCAATTCACTCTTCATCCTGACGTGCACAACCCGTCCACATGGGCTAATCTTGTGTCCAAACAGTCGTTGTCATCACCTCATGAAGGTAGACAGGTTTGTTGAACTCTTCGGCATACGGATATGTGTATGTCCACCTGTTATACGAAAGCTCCAAAGCCTTCTGCTCGGCGTACTTTCAGCAAAACCTCAGCCCCAAACACAATGCTTTAACGGTGTGCTTTCAACCTGTTCTCATATGAGCCTACTGAATGACCAGTGACGGATAAAAACGAGGAAAAGCATCCAAAAGTCGATGACTGCTGTCTAGAACTAGGGTTGTCACCGTTTGAGAAGTAACCAGAAATGTTACACTACAAGAAAGAATATCTGCAGGTTGCACGGTTCTTTTTACCAGGGTGGGTAGTGATTCGGTAGACAATCAGACCAACCAATTGTGTCCCATCACCACCACTACAAACGTTTTCCTGTTGCCCACTGCCTTAATGTTTCGTTAGCCATCACTGAGGATAACATTTGATAAACCATAATGCAGTCACATGCTGTCACTTACACAGCGTAATTATACACAAGCCCTCCGTTCTCAACGTCTGCACACCGGCGTGCATTTTGGACTATTTTATTCCCGCCAGTGATAAGCGCTTTCACTTGGTTAATTTGTTATCGTGTGTCCCTGAATTATTTTACACATAGTAAATCACTTTGGTACTGGAATGTAATAGCTGCACATAATACAATCGCTATTAAGCTTCAGCCGAAACCAATTTGCACCGGATAAGACATGACAGTTGGGCTTCATAAGTCCTATTGTCACAGGTATTCAGCTATATGCAGAATTCATATGCGAGTTATTCGCTTGATCATCTGTTCATCAAAATCCTTCTCTTAGAGTTTTTCTTATCACGTGTTTCACATGCATTTATGTGACTACTGAGAAGTTATTTTAGAAGTGGTTTTGTGTCCGAGTAGATTTACTTTCGTTTTTCTCCCGTTTTACTCTGAAACATCATTTCACTTTTTCAAAACTGCTACTTCGGTTGTCGAAGTAAAATGTACTATGGTGTTGGAGACTAATCTTTTAGAGATACCAGAGCAGTGCATATCATTTAAAATATCGCTTGCAATCTTTAGAATATAGTTTTTTGTGCTATCTACTTTGTTCCTTTGCAGAAGTTCCCAGTAAGCTCTGTAATTCCTGTATTTCTTTTCCCTCAAAATGTTATCGTGCTCCCTAACAGGTTTAACAATGTTCATACATACATTTTACAAAGATAATCAATACGGATGGTAGAACTATCCTAACGCTATCAGAAACGTTCATTCGGCCGTCGTTGTAGACAGGACGTCCGCTTTGTATAAGGAAATGGCTGTTAGTCTTATACAAAACTAGTTAGTCGTTTAGTTGTATTTGTGACATGCTATCAAAAGCTAGGGAGAAGATTGTATTCAGAGGTGTACCACACAGCAGGTGACAATACGAAAATCAACAAGGCGGCAGCAGCAAAGGAATAGAACTGTGCTGCGTCTATACACAACTATGTTCAGTGATCGATTGCCTGTCCGCTGATCCAGTAAGTTTTGCGTCCGAGGCTGACTTAACTATTTAAAAGGTGAATAGAATAACCGTGTACGAATTACCAATTCAGACTCAGCGCGTGTGCACCCAGCTAACCTTGTTGCAAATTGCGTACAGAGTTCGTCTCCTTTTATGTATTTTTATACAACTGCGGCATCTCATTACTATTTTTCATCAACATTACTCTTCCTGTCCGTTGCGCAATTCCATTCCATTCTTACGGGTTAAATGTCCTCCATGTTCCCGAAACTTAACATCATCCTGCGTCGCTCACCCTCCTCTCTAGGTGTGTTTGTTACCGAATGAACTCGATAGCTTTCAGGGCTGAAAACATGCCAGAACTCGACTCAGTGGCCTTTACAAGATGAAATATAACATATTGATAATTAGTGAATACATTCTAAGTGTGTAGATTGACCTTGCTTTTTGATTGTGGGCGCTGAGAATGATCGTGTGGGCGCTGTCTATAAAGTCATGCGATCCAAACCGGTTTTTTAATAGCCACTTGGATTCGTGATGAAATAAAATGAACGTATTCACCTCTAAGTCTAGAATGCTTAAGTGACTGGGACACATACACACGAAAGTCATTTGATTAATTTATGCATGACGCACTATGTCAAGGATAATTAGGCTGACTTAACTGAGATGAGTTTACTTCGGACTTTATATTTGGACGTGATTAAGTGTTCTCATATATGCCTGGGTATTTTTAATTGGTGAACAGGGCGATTGCTCCATGGTTTCGTGGACAGCGAAGGATGTGATGAGATTAACTTGGTTGTCTTAACCCTCCCTACAGGTACGCCCAAATGATACATGACTATCGTGCAACAAAACGCACGATAATGCAAGAATGAAGGAAAATGAATAGGTTTTGGTTTAAACACGGGTGACATACCTGTAGGACTTTTAGATTGTTGAAAGAAAAGCTTGAAGAATAAGCTCCTCTTGTGTAGACAACTTTTAGGAGAATACTTTAAATGTGTCAGAAACAAACAGTGAGTATGGACCAAAAGCAAAAAGAGATGACCTTAGTTCCTTTTGTCTCTTTCGGCGAGTACGAAAACTACTTAGAAACATGCGCTAATTAACTAATGGTAATCGTACTACGTTTAGGACAACGCAGTCAGTTTTTCTGTCGATTGGTCCGAAGAGAAGGATGATTACCATAACCATGTGGAAATCCTTAGTCGACGAGAAGTGATATGACTGTATGCATACGAATACGGCGAATACAAAACCAACCCAACAAGGTATATGACAGTCGCATCATAATAGTACACGTATCTGGACATTTTCAACTCTGAACCTCGTTATGAATATTTAGGAAAAAATGGTAGGTCCGAATTAATCACATTTGCGTTGCAGGCTGGCAGTATTGTTTTTCTCATTTCAACGCTGTTTGGAATTGATTCTGTCTTATCCGTTTCATGCAGTTCAGCAATCACCGATAGGATAGAGCGTCCAGTGAGCAGCCAACTGATAAATGCTGTTCACTATAGGTTAGCATAAAGTTTCAAAGATCTTTGTCGCAAATATTCCTTATTCAATAGTCCTCGTTAGACAGTCCCTCGAAAGCAGGAGAACGCCCGTTAAGAGATCTGCTTCGTCCGGTTCCTCGTAACCTGCGGGAGAAATAACGGCCCTAGAGAGAGTACCACAATCGTCAAATCCCGCATATTACAGTACTGCTTTCAAGTTGTTTGGATTATCTCTTCTAAAATGACCACGGTGTTAGATATCACCACTCAATCCTGGAAATCTGAATATCAATTTACGTGAGATAACCAACCTCCAGTCGACTGTATATCAGCAAGGCGCCGTGCTAAATTGCCATCAATGCACTCTCACAGTGCTGATTGAAACAACGGTAACCAGTGAGCTTGCTTGCTTTGTTTGGCAATGGTCACATGAGACCTCTGTCACGAAAAGACCAGTTAAGTGTTAACATATGGCAAACGTTTCACCAGCCCGCGTGCGTGTGCACAATCACTTAGGCAGATGGTTCCTCCACATCAGCATACTGGGACAGCGCAATCCATAATTCACCTTCGTCAATAATCACGTTAAATAAATAATACACAATTCCAATTTTGTTCAGTGCATACCAAATGGTGATGATTCCGAATCGGACAATTGGCATGAAACAGAGATGGATACGCCAACAAAGCATCTTGTTACACTGTCGGAGTCAGTGCAGTGTGTAAACAACATGTTTTAATTTATCATCCATAGTTTGATGCATCTTTTAAAAGCGATAGATAAACTACAGTACAACTGTATGGCATCCAAAGAGGTATGTTCGCTGCACAAACTGTTTAGCCATCGTCTACAAATATCGGGTTATAATTTTTTTGATATCTGATGCACCGTTAGTGCATGTGCTGGGTTGTTGTTCTTTAAAATGGATCAATTTCAAAACGAGACAACTTTTGGTCGGTTCCATAGATAGCCTAGCTAGGGCAAAACCACTGTAATCCTAGGGTTAATTAACTAAGTTTCAAACCCACCTTGATGGACTCGGGCAGTTTGTTGTTGCTACTGATGTTGAGCAATCACAGCACCACGGTTAAACGACAAAACTTGATAAATGTTTGATTAGATGATACAGCTTGTTTTTTTATAGACATTCATATAAAAACCGCATGCGTGATAAGACCTCGAACAATATTGGTAGGAAAACACTGTCAGACACAACAAGTCGAGCAGATTTGACTCGGTTACATCGGATTAGACCTGCTGAATACAGATTTCAGTTAAATAATGATGTATAACTCGAAATGGAGATAGTGGTATGCTGATATAAAAATGAATGCTAAAGACAGGTTAACTTCAATATTAACTACAATAAACCTCTGGGTTGTATAGTAAATCACACTGCACATAAGCTGTTAGGATGTAGCTAAGTCTGCATCAGTACGTTTATCGATCATGGACGATATCGAATGTGAACGTGATTAGTGACCTATGTTAAAAGTAGTGGTTGACGCCCATCAGTACAAAATATAGCAGTAATGTCAGTCGTAGTTGCTGCTCTAACTAGTTCGACAGTTTCTAGAGTTATATTTTAAACAGTATGTCGAGTGTTAACGCTCTATCTAGGAATTTATAAGTACATTCATTAAACCAGTCTCTTTCAACGGCACAGTACCGTAAATGTAACACTGTTCTGCATCAATGTTTGTATTATAAGAGGCGGTCATCGCTTAGGTTTGAAATAACTTGATAAATGCTCAGTTTAGTCATCTCCACCGATAAATAGAGAGGTGTGGGACATAAAAAAAACTAATCGTTATCGTCTTGCTTACCATACAATACATTCAGTGAAGCCGGTGTGACTTTACACTCTAAGCAAAAGGTTCTA
This sequence comes from Paragonimus skrjabini miyazakii, assembly GCA_014338405.1. Taxonomy (NCBI): domain Eukaryota; kingdom Metazoa; phylum Platyhelminthes; class Trematoda; order Plagiorchiida; family Troglotrematidae; genus Paragonimus; species Paragonimus skrjabini miyazakii. Next base: position 94,286 of record JTDE01001303.1, on the reverse strand, counting down.
TTTAACCCGGTAAAAACAAAGATGAGAAGCCTTACATCAATAGTTCAGTTCAAATGTACTAAAACCTGCAATCGAACTGACGTTTAATCTCACATATGCCCAATTCCGAGTTCTACAATTATTTTACAAACCTTTAACAAAATCGTGCTTTTTCTACTCCAATGTCAGCTTTGTGTAACACACACAGTTTTGGTCGATTTACAAACGTGAGTCAGGAGGATTGTGATGTTAATCACTTATACATCATGGGTAAGTATGTTTCTTTTGTTTTATAATTTATTCGAAGGAACTTATACTACGTTATTGATCGGTATTAATTCATAGGTAAATTTATATAAATTGTAAATCATTTTTAAAGATTAGTGGGTGACCGAAGGGAGGTAGTAATTAGGTTGTGAAGTTGATGATCATTCTCTAAACCACTTTTATGCGTATGGTTTTGACAACTCAAGCAAAGGAAACAACTTAACAAGGTAGAAGCGAGGATTTTTGTTAATGAGTCATTTCATTTACTCATCAATTCCTTTTATGAACACTTCATGAAGTAGGGTTAATTGAATGAGCTTATATAATGGTTCCGTTCCTGATTTATCGTATGACCACATGCGTATATAATCATTTAATGCGTAAACTATTGTTCAGATATCGAACACTTCTTTTGTTAATTCATAAGGATTTAAAAGTAGAAGAGTTTTGGCATGGTGTTTCTGTCGCTGGTTCGAATCTAGCCGAGGTCCAGATTTTTCGCAAATGGATCTCTTCTAAGTTATAAGTTTCGCAAAATTTCAGTTCTCTTGACGAGCCTTTAGCATGTGATTTAATTCAGGAGATATACACTGTATACGCTTCTGTTTAAGCAGTCAGCAACCGGCACCTGTTGGTGCGTTTGAAATGCAGTGTGCGGAGTGTTACCAATAGTAGGAATGAGCTTACGTTTCACTTGAGGTCACCACGTGACGATCCCAGGTGTAAATAAGGATACTGTGTGCTTGTGTGTTCGTCTGTGTGCATGTCCTTCGATTTCGGTTATTGTGACAGGTTAATCTGTTCTGGATGCCACCAACCATCCGTGCATGTGAGGGGTTGGTCTGCATGTATGCAGACTGTTTCGGATGGTGTGGATGACGAGGATATTCCAAACCTTTCCTACGTCGTGTCATTGCTGTCTACTCCGTAACACAGGCCAAACAACCGACAATTATAAGCCATCGGATCGATTCACCGCCTGTGGTGTATTAATAGTCACCAAGTCCTCTGCCAGCAGATGGTGTTTATGGTTATAGAAGCTACTATTCAGGACAGTTTAATGGCCAAAAGCAACTCGATGTTGGTTGAGCACTGAGTGCTCTACGATAGCCAAATCGTGTTTTAATTTCCAAAGTTGTTGAACTCCTTATTACACCATACACGTTCTTTGGTGCATACTTCCAACTGCTAGGCAGTCTGTCCAATGTGAGCCTCAAGAATCCCTACATTTAATTCAATATACATAGTTTGGTCGCTCCAGAACTGATCAGTTGTTTATTAAGCGGATTACTTCATTCTTTAACACACTGTTGGCTTTAAATGCCGCTCTGATGCTGTACTAGATGAGGACCTGTCTAAGGTCCTCGGATATATTCCTTCTGTACGGAATGACGATGGTCGGTAGCCAAATCTTAGGCTCGGTGATCCTATTACAGGCTGACTTCTGAAGTGGACGCAACATCTTATCACAGTAACTGTTGCCTGTCAGTGTCGACTTGACTATCTTGTATTCTTTCAACGGGTTAATAACAAGATCTTATGGAACAAACCGTATGAAACTGTTTTCTTAGTATACACAGGGTGTTCTGAGCTAAAAGAAAGTTACCGATTAAAAAGGGTCTTTTCTGTACAGGCTTTTGTCCAGCTTACTATCGGTTTTTCTATGTACTCAGGTCACGGTCCAATAGTTCGCACTCAATCGTAAACCTGATGTGGAAATAAAAGGAATTTATCCGGTTCATTAATCTATCGATTGTTTTTATATGTACCACCAACAATTCATAGACATACATCCACCACATTTTAGGTGGATCAGGAAAGCTGGACAGAAATCCGTCCTCTATATCTTGCACGAATAATTTAGCAACCGTGGGGGAGATGGGCGAGCTCAGTGCTACTTCTTCCATTTGTTGATGAAGGACCCTTTCGAATATAAAGAAGGTAGACTGTTGCAAAACACCGTAACTTCTACAACCTCACCGACTGATATATGGGTCAATATAGCTAAACCGGCATGTGTTTCACGAAGCTGGCAAATGACCTTCCGTCTTTCTATCACTGGCGCTCTGATGACCAAAGAAAGTGTCAAAGCTGACCAGACAATGAGTTACTTAATAATGAGCATCAACACAACGTACAATATATTTCCTAGCTTCCGTTCTCTTTACTATTCGGAAGTACTAATTATATTTTAAATAGATTCTACAGAGACAAAGTGCTCAAAATTCTAGTCCACTATGTCATTATGAAGCTTTGTTATTTAGTAGTCCTCTCCAGATTCCCGTAGAATTCATAAGAAGTCAATTTTGCAAACAGCTGTTTTCGGTAATTCTCATCAGACTATTACAATTACACAAGGTAAGTGCTGGTTATATACGAAAATTATAACCTGCCAAATAGGTCAACAAAAAATCGCAGGAATGATACAGATCACAGTCTACTGGGGAAGGATGGGAGTGTTGATGAATGGGTTGGAATATTACACATCCACACCAACACATCAACACTTCCACCTTCCTCCAGTAGACTGTGATCCGTATCATTCTTGTGATTTTTTGATGACCTATTTGACACGTTACAATTTTCATATACAACTCGCACTTACCCTATTTATTTGTAATAGCCTGATGAGAATGACCGAGAACAGCTGATTGCAAAATTGACTTCTTATTCATTAGTGTCAATGATTCTGAACACCTGCATACGGGTTAACTCTTGACAGGTTTACATTTTGCACTTGACAGGTCTGTAACCTATGCTTGTACAACAGAGATTTTCTTTGTTTAAATTCAACGAGGTAATTCAAACGCAACATTTTTGACGATAAATAATTCGGCGGTTCACTGGGATTTTTTTACGTCTTGACAGTGATAAACTCAGTAACGCAGTCAGTTAGTACTACTCTACAATACGTCTGCGGACATTCGCCCTAGAACGAACTGGATTAGTGGAAAGAATTCGATTCACACTCCCATAGCCAGTTTATGCACTTCCTAACTCGTACCATGAACTGGAAGAGGGACACAAAACGTCTGGAGTTTGAATCACATAATATTACATTTTAAAGGAGGCCGTGTACGACAGTACGAGCAGGAGCTCAACAAAAATTTTAATTTGAACGGACATCGTGGGAGGAAACGCACTACCGATTTCGGTTGGTGTGAGTTGAACTCTTCGTTGATTGTAGCCTCCCTATGCCCATTGATATTTCGTTCGGCGCATTTTGAAAAGACTTCGGACTTATGAGAATTCGCTTACGGGAGTCAGTGAAAAGTGCGAAAATTGAGTGGAGAACATGGTCAATAACTTGTGCTCAATTATCCCGCTAAAAACTTCCCACAGTTCTCATGATTGTAGATGGTGAGACATTTGACCGTTCCTGATAAATGCCTACAAAATTCCACGGCATGCAAGGTTCACCATCGTGTCTTAATATTTAACTCGAAGCAAATAAAATAACAAGTGCAACCTGATTCCAAAAACTTCAGTTGTTCGCACATTGATTAGGACACCGTGATTCAATGTTATTCATGCAAATGCTTAATGCAAAGGATGAAAGAACGACAGTAATAAAACACTCAATGCACTAAATACATCTTAGAGGCGTGTATGTAATTAGATGACACATGTGTGTTATATGGTATATTTGCATACCATTTCAAACCAAACGACATACGGATTCTTTTATCCCTGCGGTTTACATATGCATAATAGGTATGAGTAGTAAGGGATTGCAAAACACATTGATCAATAGGAGGAAACAGATCCATGCGAATTGCCAGAGTTCGGCTAAAACAACCCGGCAGCGCATGGAAAACTGCGTCAGAATACTCCTCTTGCCTTAACTCTGCAGAGACTCGTGAATGGCTCTTCCATACCGTGAGAAATAAGTTCAGTCAGTCTCTGGTTGTGCCTATGCAAATGGCATGTCTAAACACTTTTGAACACCACAGTGGTGATAACACGTATGTGCACTTGAGTGTGGCTTTATGACTGTTAGGAGACGCATCTCCTAACAAAACAGCAAAGTCAAATCACGTCATGTCGATTGATCGATCCGGCTTCGAGTTAACTGATATGTCCTAATTCACCCAGTTAATCAAGCTCACTCAGTTAATCAGATTGCAGCTGCGCGATCGAACGCCTGTACGTTATGTTAAGTGTTTTCACGAGTGCATTTTCTAATGACCCTCTGTAACGTGATTCGTACTCTTTTGGACGTATAAATTTAGAGCGTCTGTGGCCTAACGGAACTCGCCTCGTTTCTCCAATAAACGCCGTTGCCTGAACTATTGTTTTTCTCGGTTCTGGATCAGCGATTGAGCGCGTTATATCACTAATCTAGCCACATTACACAGCATCTGGTCTAAGCATGTGACCTTTACCACATCGCGATGGGGTACCACTCTTACTTAACAGAATACAATATACAATTGCATATATGGTCAAAGAACAGCGCGAAGTATAAAACATTGTACCACCTTATGAGCAGGAGGCTGAAAACCACTTGTAAGCTACCTTAAATCTCAACAGCAAGAAATTTGAAGCCCCTGTCTTAAACAGTTTCTTATCAGCACTCCTATACATCATGACGTTCCCCCCGAGTGGTAATATTGCTCACTTAGAGAAACGCAGTTGTACAGTATCAGGACCCAGCGTAGGGCACATTCTTTAACAACAAACTCAACTTCATTAGTGCTATATTGTACTGATCTGTATACGATTTTAATCGGCAGCCACAGTCACCTGCTTTAATAAGATAACTCTACCATATGCAACGTTGTCCTACAACAACGAAAACTTATTCAATCATGATCTTTGTATCCCAGAATGCACACACTCTATTTTTAATGTATTTCGATATTACCCCCTCCGTCTTCCCCCTACCGTGAAACAGATCTGAGGATGGCATTTTTGGTATGCTTCGTCATCGCCTTGGCTCTTGCTTCAGTGGCGACTTTCTTGAGCGCGACCTACCTCTGTTTTTGGCACAGATCCGGTTACGACACCGAATTAATGTTGTACTATCGTCTTTCCATTATAACGATATTTGTACTATCGGGTAAGTCGAAGCGAACCTGATAAGATTTATCCTCCAGGTTAAATAGAATTGATTTCACATTACTTTATATGACAAGTAATTTAAGAACCAAAAGTTGCCTTCATATAACTGTGGGTTATGTAATAACTTATGCGACGAAACACCTAACAAGTACAAAAATGCATAGGCTTGTAGTGAGCGCACTGGAAAAACAATGAGACATAATTAATTGCCATGGAATATGCGGCCAATGCATTTCTACCATGAAGGACGGGTCACTTGGAGTTGTGTGCCGAGATGTGGCTAAATGTAAAGTGACTCATCCCTTCAACTGGTCGATGCGTTTTGTGCAAGTGCAACTAATCAGATGACAGTAGTTTGCCGTTCAATTGCCAGTCAGTAACTGCATAAAACCTCTTTTGCGCTTGCATAGGGAAAGTAAGCAACATATTGATCACAGTTACCAAGCAGCTCAATTACAGTCAATCCCAATAATGTCCCGTCTTAGAAAGCTTATGTCAATAGCAGCTTATCGAAGAAACTACACTGTGGGACGACTGATCGTTGGACAATTGACCCTGGGACAACTCATCCACCTGACAGGTCATCCCTATACTAGTTCCTCCGAAAAAAGGCGGTGGTTGCAAGGAAATATAAACCTTAAGTCACATGCCGTACCACATCTGTCACGAAGGATCACGTTCCATACTAGCTCGTTGATACTGCAGATGTCAGACTTAGGATCCAGAACGTTAATTATTGACCTTAACTGTGAACATCCGAATTACTGATTTCGTCATCATATGAATCAAAGTCATGTGACTTCGCTCAGAAATCCACAGTATTCACTCTGCGGGAGGTCACCTGCTCTAATTTTTCCCCACACCTTCGCAATTACACTACAAAACATAAGTGCTATCCACAGCGGTATCTTCTAAAAACAATTTCCAATACAGATTGCGAATTTACGAAATGACATCAATTGATAGCTCATCTTCGATTTCACACAAGATGAATTTGGTGCAGATGAATCAGTCAGGAGGAACTGGACGACCACCATTTCCAGTATCGTGTAGAACTATACCAATATACCCAACTTCAAACTGAGGTGGGACCAACGATGATATCCGCTAGGCCCCATTCGACAAATTGCTTCGGGAAAGTGGATTGAGCTTCACGACCGCAGACCAACAATCTAAACCGTTGAATGTGAACCGTCTTGAAGACTGAAACAAAATATGAAGTTCTTTAAGAAAGTGTAAACTTCCGTCATAGGCACCAAGTTGTGTGATTAAAGTAGGTGACACCGGCCTAATATAAGATCACCTATGATGGATCTGCATAAGAAAATATAAACAGAACGAACGAAAAGAAATGTGTGGTTGCAGTCACAGTCGTTCGAGCAAACATACAACCGTTACTCAGTAGGGAAGTAGGTAACTAATCAGTTTTGACCAGAACATTAATGTACCATGATGCATATCGACCTTTGCCCAGTCTGTATTTGTACTGACCTTGCGGCAGTCAGTGTGCTCCAAACTGGCATGTTCAGCCTTCTAGTTAGTAGGGTCTATTTGGTTTGACCTCATTCGTCGTGCTCATATTACAATTCTGCTTATGACAACTGCATTTATTTCTGTCAGATCAATTTGTTCTCCGTCTAATTATCCGGACAGATGAGCATTTGAAGTTTAACATCGGAGCGTTAAGGACAGAAGAGTCATGTTTGGATTTATCGGTAGGGTGTCCACTCGACTATCGCCCAATTGTTCCTAGAGGGGAACACGCCAGAACAGACACTACGACGATCACAGAACAATCCACTGGAAGTGTTTTGAGCTATCTGAGAAACACTAAATCTTCTATTTCGACTAACAAACCACTCAAAGCTTGGGTCATTTGATAGGTATACGAACGTTTTGCAAAGCTAATCCCATGTTACAAGCGACAAGCAGTATTCGTATACCAATCCGGTCAGTGACACGAGTATTCTTGATTTCATAACAATTTCAGGAATTATCTACCAATCTGCCATGTTTCTGCTGCATGTCTATTATTACCAAGAAAAAGTGCTCGAATCTGAAGAACTACCACTGAACTACGCAAACTGGCCATCAGTAAGTCAGAGTCATGATCAATCCGTTTTCTGCCAACTTAAACACCTGATAATGTATTACAGTATCACAAAGTTATTCGATATACGGAATTTTTTGTAAGTAAATTAAGTTTCTTGTCATTCATATGTAACTCCGGAAAAATTAATACAAAAATACTTAAGACACTGCGTCACAAGCGAAATGAAAGCAATCGTTTCAAGAAGAAGGTATGGGATAATTGAAGTTTACCCTAGGAGGTTTCAGCATTAGAAGCTGAAGGTCATAATAGAACCGTTTGTTGATTGTCAACAGGTTCGTCCTGTAGAGAGGATCCATCGATCGCAAAAGGTGTTCATTGCTTAGATATGCTTGTGATTCACTATTCATTGCTTAAATACCCCCAAGATTTGAGTTGGCAGTTGTAGTTAAATGTCTGAACATGTGAACTGAAGCGACATGATACTTTATTTGAAAAGCAGCAAAATTCAGCAGACATGATTCGTGAGTATGAAAATGCCAGAAGTTTGAAGGGTAAACAAGAAGTGGTATCCAAAACTAAACTTCACATAAGATTAGGTAACACAACTTGAGGAATACTAACAGTAATTTTCAATAAAGGGAACTTAGAGCCGGAAAAGACGAGTATTGCTTAAACGTCGATTGAACAAGGACGAGTGCATACAGGATGGAGTCTGCACTAAAGTGAAAACTGGACTGAACGAGCGACTTACACTGTGGATCATGACTTTTACGAAAGTACGTAAACATAGAACACTCAAGGTATTCACTCAGAGACGGCAATTTGCCCTCCTTCTACTAAACAGTTATGATATATTCACGCGCAGGAAAACTAGGTTAACAAAACCAATCAACCAACCAACCAACCTCCAACAATTGCCTCATAACCTAACGTCATATCGCACTGTTTCCTGGCTGTAGGAAATCATACGGTTGCAGACTCGCGCACAAATTGCCTCGGTTTCCCTTGTCTAACAGCATTCAGCCCACGTACTACCTAGTATGTGCCACATGCAGTGAGTGCCATGATCGTGAACAACATTCCGTGATATTTAACACCCATCCTAGTTTTAAACGCATAAGTTTGATGATCTTGACCAACGGCGTTTCGTTCCGTAGAGGGTTGCTTTTCAACATTTTTTCAAGACAAAAGGCAAAAGTAATCGAAGATAAGAACTGATATACCCTGTTGAACGTTCAGCTGGTATATGTGTGAAGGGGATATAAGTGTCCGCATGGCAGCTTGACCGGCAGTGAAGATGTTCGGCTGAAATGTAAAGCCCAGTTCCACTGATTATGAGGTTGATCTTTAAGACAAATGCCATATGAAAAAAGTGGTGTTGTTTGACAACTTCCAAGAAAGTTAACTTTGGTCAAATACTGTCTAAAGTCAGGTTTAATGTTTTTAAAAAAAGTGTAACTAGCTAATGGTGTAGTTTACTGATCACCATTTATTGGCCAAAACAGCAGAGCACAAGGTCAAGTAATTCGCTAACAAAATAGTGCTCATCAATATGTAACCGTTCCTAAATGCGAAAAAAAACATGATATTGGCGAAGGATGACTTGTCTGTTTAAATATTATACATCTATGCCAACGAATGTACAAACGATACTGTCTTTTGCAAACATTCGTGGACATTTTAGATCATAAACATTTTCCACAACGTATGACTAATGCAAACTATGATATGAAAGTGAGTGTCCAGACTTGTAGTTCGTGTTCAAAATAGACGACCCTGAATGAAAATATCTGAGAACCTATTAATCAGGGAGTCACTAGACTCCTGATACAATCGTTTTCAGAAAGGCTGGCAGCAGTAAACCAACTCTAAATGTGTTACGGGCATCTAGAAAGAAAAGTAGCCATAACGTTTGAAATTACGCACACACAAACTTGCTAGCAGACCGTCCCCTCAACAAAACGGGCGATTATAAGATCTTAGGCTTGAACCCCCGACTGGCAGGTTAACAAGTTGGAAGAACATTCCCTCGATTAGAGCCTACACAATCAGAGACGCACTGCTCAACAAAGTCGTTAAAGTTAAGTCTATACAGATTTTCAACCTTCACTTACTCTCCACATAAGTACGGACCAATGTGAACTACAGCTCCATTTATCAACGCCCGAGCCTGTTTGTATGGCGCACGAAAAATGGCTACGGATTTGTGAAAGCCGGAGAGCGGATTAACAACCAGCAATCCGCTACTGGTTCCTCTATCGTAACCTGTTAACTTCAAGTGTCTCACCATTGTCGCTATGCACATCATCATCTGAAGGCTGTTAACAATAGGATGAAAGTTCGGAACAATCCCACGTGACTTAACTTTTACGTTTGGTAGAGCTTCCAAAATAAGCACCACGTCATGGACGTCGTAATTGTGCGCGAAGAGGAAGTTTACAACACCCTGGACAAAACTGCTTGATGAAATCAGACACTGTTCTGACAGTGAGACTTTGAGGATTTCAAATTACTATGTGATTGAATGCTACAACTACTGTTTGATATCTGATTTAAACGGTAAGCAATCTGAACGCATTTTTTTCGTTTTTACAGGTGTCTGCCGCCAACACACAAATTCACTACGGAGCAAGTTATTTCCTCTTCTGGTCTGCAATGGGTTCAGTGTATGTCGCCGCATATATGTTTTATTTCGCAACCGTGTACTCCAGCAACTATTATACTGAATGCGACTTGGAGGAACTGAAACCCTTGGACTATGTGAGTGATGTTAGTCTGGTCAGACTTAAGCTAACCGTAGGCACTGTATCATGTGTATTTTATCAGAACCGAGATCTGAACAGTACTAAGCAATCTCAATTCACTGGAAAATGGCACTGGTTTTATAAAGGAACAAGGGTAAGTAACGTAGCGGGTGATCGACATTTCAGATTGATTGGCGCCAATCGACCGAAATTCGGCTTACAGCAACTTGTATGTGAGTTCTCATCAGCCGAACATTTATCATTCAGAAGACGGCTCCAGTCCAAACACATTACGCGCGTTATCTTTTATTTTTAACTTGGAAGTTCGGGTGAGCATAGAACAATCGGTCAGTCTAGGTCGATGTCAATCGGGACACCATATTCTCAAGAAGTATATGCTCACCTGTCGTCTTTTCAGTAAGTTTCAAATACACGCCGAATATTCCATCCGTCGGTTCGGTGGGCAAGCGCTTCCATCCCACCATGCTCAACATAGACACTCCACTTCAATAACATTAGCGACAGCGGTCATGCGCATGGTGAACAAGTAGGCACTGCATACCAATCAAGACATTGCAAGTTGATATAGATGGATGGAGGAATAAGCTGGTTTAATGTGAAATAATGTTGTAAACCCTCGAAGAAGATAAGCTGGTTCGTCCTCTATATAGTAGTGCACTTGGCAGAAATCAAACTCTCCTCCTTGTAATAATTAACCCGGAAAATCTCGGTCTTGAAAATACTGCAACTGTCCCCGTATTTGCTCCCAAGACAAGCCAAAAGACGCGTGCAAAAAACAGTTTTGTTCTGCCCCAAGACGCGTGTGACAGGGCAAAAAATACAAGGTATTTATATGGCGCGTAGTGACCTAAAAACATTCTCGAATCAGACAATAGAAGTACAGTTAGCGAAAAAATAGTTAGGGTAACTAAGTCACCAAGGTGCGTAACGGAATAAGGGTCGGACAGGTACAAAAATAACCAAGGTTACCTCCCAACCATTCTGGACAGTTCCGCTAATTCTAATTGAATTAATCGATTTTCTCGAGGACGGAGGCGGTTATGGACGAAAAAATGAATTCCCTGACAGAAAAATCATCGTAGAATGATTTGGCGGGAATGTTTTTTGAACATATCCACAACAATTAATGAACGTTAACCTTTCCGTGAATGTTTAACTTGATAAAGGTGCATTCGAATGTGAAAACGCACATCACGCTAAAATGTGACAAGAACCTGATGGACAAAATGTCTAGATGAAAAATATAGGCATGCTGCTTTTACGACAAACAGACATAGTGACCAACTGTTTCTTCAGACGATCAAAAGTAATACTGCTCGATGAGTAAACACTTTTTTGAAAAAAAGTACATGCTGCTGATCCCAGCGATTACTACCGAAGTCGTATGCAACTAATTCGACCTAGTTGAAACTAATCAGCACCCACCTACCAGGTAATCAGTAGATCGGAGCAATCGTGAACCACTTCATTGGAGGTTACTGGGACCCATTGCTTGCAAAATCTTCTCATCCAATTATGAAAAAGTGGTAGATGTTAGTTAGTATGCAAACAAAACAAAAGTATCCAGAACATTTTAGCCTACGAAGGAAAGAATCTATGGAAGACAACAACCTAAGGTGTCTTACGCAAAACTAAACAACTGCCAGAGCAATATGTCAATAATGGTCATACCGACTTTGTCAAAGACATCGTTGTAATCAGTTCAACATGGCCCACTTGCAAAGCATGATGCCACAGGATTTAGACTAAAAGATACCGGTAATTAAAAGTATTAACCTCACTCAGTGCACTCACAAAATGGAACGGCTGTTTTACTATGAAACAATTTTACGGCATCTTAAACATTGTGCCTCAAAAGGTATGTTTATCTTCTGGGAACGCGTGCAAATCACTTTTCGACGACCACATGCCTACATAAAAGGTTAGTAGCCGACTGTAGACCAACGTTCAGATAGATAGAAATGACAACTAGGAACGTTCATTCTAGACGTTTGTGTGGGAATCTAGTGAGAATCATCTCGGAAGAATATGGTTGGTGCGCTACTGTAAAAAAAAAGAATGAGTTCCAGGGTATCTACAAAGCGGACCAAGTGACAAAGGTCGATGGATATTTTGTTCTGAATTTCAACGGATGAGTACAAATTCGGACACATATTGGAGTTGGACAAGAACGTAAAAACTGTTGCTGTGAACTGTACTATCCCATCACACTAGTGGTTACAGATAGAGGTAAGAAGGAGACCAATCTAATAGGCGCGTCCAATAGGTGCAATTCATCCATGACTAACGTACTTTCTGCAATCGTTTAAAGAAAACTACTGTTCGTGCAAATAAATAGTGCATAGTATAAAACAGTGTAGAACATGCATGTACGCTTAGTGAAATTGTTTGACAGCCTGCTTATTCACACACATCGTACATGCCACAAGTGTTTCTGATTGCCACTGAGAAACAAGACTGGTTACCGAGCGATTGGGAGCATGTAACATACAGTAGAACGTTATTAAAACAAACGCTACTATACCGAAGTCTTTACAACGTGGAAAATTCCTAGTCCCCATTAATATTAACTTTAAGATGGTCAGATAGTCAATCTGACTGCTTATAATCTTGCTAGACTTTTCCCCGGGGTTGCCCAAAATTTTGGTGACTTGCCTGGACAAAAGAAAGCCAATGTTATTCCACATTGGGTTCGGATCGATGAAACAGTTTCCATGCCACAATACACTGCACCGAATTGTACACCTAGGATGACTAAGTAAGCAAATTTATTCATGTACCTTTAACGTGGCTTCACAGCTAGAATTGCCGCGTCTTAGCGTGTGACTAAATGAAGTGATGAGCTTAACTGAGATTGAGCCATAGTAGTACATAGTACACTCCTGATTTTGGTACTACTGTCTTCCACACGCTGAAGTACACTATGACTGTGACTACATGATCACTCTGTCAAACTTTTGACGATTAAAATGTCTTTATAAAGTAAAATGAAGTAAGTAATATGCATCTAGCGATTGAAATTCAGTAGAAACAAGTAAAACAAAGAAACGGGTCGCGTGCTTCAGAGTTCTTTTTACCACTAAACGCTCATTATTTACGCTATCTTAACTTACATAGATTTTGGGTGGTAAATTGTCGGGATTATGAACGCTACCCAGTCATATTAATATATCACGTGATTAACCCTAGTGTCCCATGTTCACCGCTTGCTTCTTAGGTGTTCGGTCCGAATGGACCTACGTGACTAGGTCTGAGGAAAAACTTTGGAGTGAAATGACAAGACGGCTTTTCCCCACTAATACCTTCAGATTATTAAACCCCGTAACAACCGGAAGTGAGTATAAGCGGGCAGATATGACGCAAAGAAAGCCACAAATCTACCGCGCGCACGATATCTTCGCGTACTCTGATCTCTTAAGAGTTGTACACTCGTAAACATCATTCTTGCAATTTACGTTCATGAGTTCCATACGGAGGTTGGAACCAGACGTTGGACTGTAGTACATCCGAGGAAATCATGAGCGGACTATCATAAGAAGTGAGTAAGCGACCAATCAAGCAAAATACTGTTAGCATTTGCGTGAAGCTTAGTTTGCTGTAATATGACTAAACCAAAAGGCGCAAACCAGTAAACTCGTTCTTAGAACAAGCTTCTAATAGAAGGCCTAGTGTGGTTTCATGCATTAACACATATACATGGTTACCGGTGAGTAGTCAGGGATTTGGTTGATATACGAAGTTAAACATGACTTATATTTGATCGCAGTCTCCGTATTCAGACAGACCTTCCAGCCGTCGTGCTGAAAATGTTGATAGTATGTAGAGTGCGATAGTGATTCCACATTCCAGTGACAGTTCACGAAGACTTGTTCCATTTGATCACACTGAATTCTTCGGTGTATTATAAATGAACTTTGAGAAAGCAGATAATTCGGAAACAGCCCACGTGATTGGAGGGGGTGATGCTGGCAATCGGAATTCCAATGAAGTAACATGACTTTCCGTGGATTCTGCCGTTCACGACCGGTGAAGATGAACTTCTAGCATAGGCATGCTTAGTCTGTTGTGAGTAACCCCGTATCTGAGTTGGTTTCTTCCTGCAATCTGCCAGTTGGAGTTAAACCGACAGTCAACACTTACACGATTTTAAGTTCAGCCTCCTAGGTAGATGGCAGAGAAGTGTATACCGAGGGAATTTCGATGAGCCAAAAATGTCAAATTCTTCGTAATAAGTAGAAATCCCGTTTATTCAAGAACTAACGTTTTTTGTTTCATACTTGTGTGGTCGTTTGGCGCCCAGTATTTCTATAACCGTAAATTAAAACTTCACTTATTCGCCGTCTGACCACATAAGAGAAAAAGTAGTGCGTTGACCTAAGTGGAAAGCATATCGTCATTTTTGACGAGGATTCACAACATAATACAGTTCGTCTGGTCATACCGACTGTATCGTCGGAAATTTGCCATACACTTTATAAGAGAGCCAATTGTGAGAAATGAGGGCTTCAAGCGTACACTGTTGTTAACGTGGAATACTTACTTTTTCTACATCTCATCGTCTACGTGGAACATACGTACTCTTTTTATTGTTTCTGATGAGTTATTTAGGTTTCAGAACAGAAATGTTCTCACTCTCCACCGAAACCATTTACATATGTATTGTTTTGGCTAATTAAGCTCAGTTGATTTGTGCGCAAACTCACATCTTTCACTTCGACATTTCATCTCATTCCAGAAGGAGCAACCTTCCTATCCGCGATTCACTGTCTACGAGGATGGTAATGTGGAGTCCATCTTCATGAATCCATCGCCACTTGGAACATCAACAAACACCATGGAACTCAGATCTGCTGCAAACCAGTCCCATTAACGTTGTGCGTCAAGTGACGCGCATGGCATAACGCTGTTTTGATGACAAACACTATTAACGTTGTTAGTATTACCATTACTGTGAACATCCGCACCGCAAAATACTTGTAACATTTAAACAAAACTCGCAGGAATATTTCACTAGAAAAGTCCGAGGGCGTTTTCACATGCCAACTGATCCTCTTTTCAAAGCTTAAAATGTAAAAATGCAACAACCAAGTCTATTTGGAAATAGAATGGAAAGGTTAATAACGAAATTAACAAGCAGATGCATTGATAACACTTATTTGTGTCACCAAAATGATCACCAGAACTCCATGCAGTATGCACAAAAGTATAAGTCCTGAGTAGACCGCGCAAAGCTCTGAGGAACGAATAGGATTTCATATCAGTCCATTCACTTTATTTACTAGAGCCATAGTGAACTTGTTAACAATCGATAGTTCCAATAATTGTTATACCGGGATGACGTTCTCTAATCGGTTGCTAGCGGCATACTCCGGGCAGTCCGTTCCTCGGACTAGCTTCACAAAAAATGCAAGAAACGGTCGCAATCATCGGGACCAGACAGAAACAGTCGCACATGAGGAGGCGCAGGATAACCTCGTTCATGTTGTTCACACCCAGCAACAAACTGTTCTTATCTCACGTCTTCACTGTCGGATGGGTTCGACATGTTCTTTTTTCGATCGTCCTGACTGAAATGAAACGCACATGGCTGGTGCGTTTGACGATGTGTCTACACATGTGCAAATGTTCGGTAGTTCCGGCTTACCAAACCAGTGGGATACAACAGACTGGACTGAACTCATGTGCGAACAACGATTAGGATGTCGTAGAAGAAATCATGCAGATAGTTCTTAGCACATACGTGCAATATGAGCTTGGATAGACATTAAACACTTGGTCTGTGAACAGGACCATTTTGAGGTCTGATAACATGTTAAAAAAGTCCATCTCTCACACACGTTAATCACACACCGGAGTCCGTGTGACCAGACTAAAATATCATTAACTTGCAGAGAAGCTAAGGTATTCAAGCACCAACAGTGCAAGAACTGTGGTCGTAGAACTATAAACAACAAATGTCTGCCTCCCGGTTTATCAGAACTTGGCTCGCGAACATACGAATGAGGTCACCCATTCCATAACCTACTAATTGTGGGAAGCGATCGACCTACCCACTGACTACGTTTGTAGGTTGGTTAATGATTAGCAGGAAACAGTCTGGGCATGTCACGTTGCCACGAAAATAGGTTGAGCTGACTGTTCATCTCTACCATTTCTTCAGTAATTCCAAAACCACCGAGGTGAAGTTCCAATAACAAATTGTAAGCGATCTGCTGTTACAAGAGACCGAAACACAGCCCGTTCGTGACGAAGAAATCAACAGACCGAGGTCTGGAAGTCGTCGCCTCTAAAAAACAACCCATACTAGGTAGAAGGACGGCAAGATCACAGCGGCTGTTCTGATAGATGTCCAAACACCAGAATTACCACCCAGCATAACTAGCCTCAATCACATTCAGATCAAATCTAAAGTAAACTGTGATGAATGCATTGTAAACGTTTATTTGTTACGGAAGAATGTGAACAGTGATCTTAACAGTCAATGCTGGCGTGTTAAAAGTGACTGACAGGATTCTTTCTTTGTCGTCGCGATTGACAGAGAGCAGTTGGCGGTGTCATAATCATCATCACAGACAGCAATACATTAGTGGTACACACTGATGCTTAACTGCCACACAACCACGGAGAAGAAAAAGCAAACCCTGTATAGGAAGAGAGAAGGGAAAAAAGGAAAGGAGAGGGGACCTAGCCACTAAAAAATAGCTACGTCTACATTCAAACATACAACACTAAGGCGCCTACACTTCGCATACGAACAACCGAGCTGTAAGTGAAAGTAAGGCGTCATCAGCAAGATAGCTTCCTCAGGGCTTTCACTGCCCCGCGTCATTAAATGAACTCACTTCACAGACAACTCGACCAAACAACGACAACATTCACGCCACTGAGCTCGGTTAGCCGACATTTCACCTAAAGTTTCAAGCCACCGACTCTCTCAGTCGCGAGGGCTCCAACCCGGGAGACGAACCCGATCTGCAGTGCCCAACCCATTCGTGAACGATTTCATTTGTCTACGCCAGATCATCATCTGTCCACCTCGCACCTTACGCCAATCGGCCGCAGCGTCGGCATACAGTGCTCGGTGTGGCAAGCGATTATCTGGCATCCTTAGGACATGACCTAACCATCTAAGTCTGTGCAAATGTAAGGACTGAACGAAAGAACTCGTTTAACAATCAGTTCCAAACACCCGCTTCCTAACCTCCTCGTTACTCACTCGTTGGTGCCACCCGATACGAGCGATTGAACGCAGATACCGTGGTCAAAGACCTGAACACGGTTCACGTCTTCTACCCTGAGTAGCCAGGTTTCGCTGCCGTAAAGTAATACAGCCCTCACTGTTCTCTGATATACGCGACCCTTAAGCTTCAGAGAGATACCTTTCTGTTGCCATAAGTGCCTCAGATTAGCAAACACCGCTCTAGCCTTGGAAATACGCGCCTCTATTTCATTCCCTACACCTTCATCGCCGCAGCCGATGCAGTTCCCCAGGTACACAAACCGGTCAACAACCTCCATAACTTCGTTAACTAACATTAAATCTACGTAATCACAGCAATCTTGCACAGGCACTTTGCATTTCGAGGCTGCAAAGCGCATTCCGAAGTACTTAGTAGAACGTGAAATTGCATTTAGCGCCGCCTGAAAGCTGTCAAACAGCAACACCTTACCGTCAGCATAATCAAGATCAGTCAGCTTTCCACCGGATAGGAGGTCCACACCGGCATCTTGTGACTGCCGGAGACAATCCTCCATTATTTCGTCCATGACAAAATTGAACAAAAATGGTGAAATTGGACAGCCTTGACGTGCTCGGCTTCAGGTGCTGAGACTGTCAGACAGCTCACCGTAAACCCTAACCTGAACTGAAGTATGGGCATACGGCGCCGACAGTATTCACATACTTAGTCGGTACACCCTTGCGTTTAAACGACTCTAAAAGTGTAGATCGATTCACCGAATCGAACGCAGCTTTATAGTCGAGAAATACTGCAATTGTTGGCTGGCGGTACACATGACGCTGCTCTAAAATTTGACGAAGGGTAAAAATGTTATCTATACATCCTTTGCCACGATGAAACCCTGCCTGTTCTCTAAAGTCTATCTCCCGAACTGCAGTGAGTCGACAGATTATAATGGATGCAAAAGCCCTAGAAATGACTGGGGTCAAACTAATTCCCGTATGATTTTCACAAGAGCTCCTGATACCCTTTTTGAATATAGGAACTATTATCGCGACCCCAGCACGGAGGGATGGTCTCAGTCATCCACACACGTTGAAACAGCTGAGTCAAAGCCTCAACTAACACCTCTCCACCTTCTTTAAAAAGTGCCGACACGAGATCATCTGGACCAGCAGCCTTACTACGATTGAGAGCCGAGATGCAATTGCGAACCTCAGTCTCAGTGAGTGGTTCTAAATCTACCGACCAGGGTGCTACATCACAAGTTTGTGGTGGCAGCACGGTAGAAGCAGGAGACCAGCCAAACTGGCCCCCAAAATGTTCAGTCCAACGTTCTAACCTTCTGGACTTATTATAGGTTAGTGTGCCATTTGCCTCACTGATACTTTCACTGACAGACGGTCGCCTGGCACCTGTGGCACGTATCAGCTTAAAGAGTTTGCCGGTGTTCCCTGAAGTAGAGACGGTTTCCATTTCATAAACTTTTCCACTAACCAAGCCTCACGATCAGGCTTTAGAACACGTTTCAGCTTCTTACGGATATCTCTTCTAGACTTGTTATGTGAACTACCAGGAAGAACCTTCCGTCTGGCTTCTAACAACTCCAGAGATTTCTATGAGATCCAATGTTTGTTAAACTTATGTACCACTATGTCGCATGCTATAATACCTGCTTTCTGAATAACCTGTGAGATTTATGTCCAGCAGCTATTAAGGTCTTCGGAGTGAGTATCACTAAGGAAGCTTTCCAAGCTGGTTTGGTACTTATGGTTTACCGACGGCAAAGCCAGCTTCTCAACAGCCAGTCGTTGCAGTCGGTGGGGTCATTGTTCAGCATACCAATGCATTATCTGAATTCAAGTGCGTGCTACAGTAAGAACGACAGTCTCGAATGCAACCACGCCACCTGTAACTAACACCTATGTGGTCCATCTGAGGCCAGGCCTGATTCGAAGCAGGCTGGCGCCAAGTATAACAATGACATGCACGATGCCTAAAACTACTGTTGGCTAAAAATAGCTTATGCTCAGCGCACAGCTGTAACAATCGTCTTCAATTATTTGACCGATGTGACGCTATCCCAAACCTGCCACCTGAATGAGTTTCGGCCTCACCAAGGCGGCCGACCTGAGCATTCATACCCCCAGCCAGAACGACTATGTCAGGGCCACGTGTCGACCGAAGGAGAGAGGCTAGATCCAAATAAAACGCGTCTTTGACCCCGACGTCACTACAGTCACTAAGAGCGTAAGCAGACACAGTGAATAAATTCCTGAAAGTCTTGTGTCTAGAGCTGCCAAGCGGACAGCACAGAGTCTAATGTTAACAGGAATCCAATTTATCAATGAGGCTGCGGCCGTCGAGCTAAGGACTATACCCACTCCAGCCTGACCTGTAACAGCGGCCGTGGAGTCACTCGAAATGTATCGGGTAGACAATGCGGGTGTTGTTAGTTCCATACGCTGACTACTGTCCTAGATTCTAGTTTCCGAGACACAGCAGACATCGATATGCAACGAGTCTAACATTCGTGCAAGGGCGGCCTGTTGACCTATCTGTTTTAGAGTGCGGACGTTGAAGGCACCTATATTAATTCGCATTCTAGGTCTAGGCAAGGGACGAGGAATGCGTGAAGCTAAATGACAAGAGACGGAACTTACCGGCTCAATGCTACCACGGTTAGTCACATATGTTGTGGGACCTGTGGTTGACGGTGTATGAAAATTTCACACAAATTGGAAGGAGAATTAGCTCTGACAGAACAAATGACGAGATCACATGCAGTATAGCCAAAACGCAGATGATGTTTATCAGGCAACACCATCGGTGGCGTACTCATGATCCGAATTTTTGAAAAGCCAACTGTATAGTGCAAAGGTACCGTCAGGCATGGTGGAGAATAACGGTCATGAACACTAGTGATGAGACTCTCTATGTGCCGCATAGTAATCGCGTTTTTTCCTCACAACTAAATAACCCAGCCCCTACTGGTTGTTGTACATACACAACTTTATGCGGCTCATCGTACTGGACATATACGTCAATGTAACCAACCAATGAAAAATGAACAACTCAACGTGCAAAAGATATCTGAATATTGCAATATACGAAGAGGAGTTCTACTAATGTACACCAAATGCAAATGTAATGCCAGATCACACGTAAATGACCACAAAATCGGATGGTCGACGAACTGAGGTACATAAAAAAGCTAGGAAAATACATATGTGCATACAAAAATTTCCGAGTCTAAAATAACCGAGAAGCGCTATTCGTTGAAAGCAACCGAGGGGAATTCAAAATCAGGGACTGGGTATGGGATGGAGACTGAAAGAAGGTAATCTTTTTAACCGAGTGACTGACGATGAACACCCGGGGACCGATTAGATTGCAAACAGCTGGTAGTACAATGAACCCGAAATGATAACAATCGGGCTATTAAGAACGACCAAATAATAACCAACCGATTCCAATCATTACGCCAATAGCTAGCAGAGGCGGAAACCAATCACCGAGGTCTGGTGGTGTCTTGTATACGTGGACAGAAAAGGAGAAGGAATATGAACGATTAGAAAATCACAATAACATCACTGTATAATGCATTTAGCAATAAAATATTATCTCATTAAAATCGATAGCAAAACTTTCAAATCAGCCGCACTAGCACTTCCAACATTTTGGAATTACACACATTTATAGGTAAACCTTCTACTGAATCTTCAACACGTCGAAATGTTTGTTTTAGTATGCCAACATATGAGGTTAACATGGGTAACTATTGGAGGTAAAACAGGGAAGCTGTAGAGTAAATAACGCCTGACTCCGGCCTAAAGTTCAAAAGAGACGAAGTCCCATTCCGCATTCAGAAAAATAAAACAAAATCGCAATGACGTGCACAGACGCTTAAACATTAAAAACACGTCAATGCCTGTAATGGTGTGATCAAAGTTCCCGAAATGAATGAGTTAATAACAAGAACAGAATAAAGACACTTAATCACACATACACACACACAGTAGCCACTTTTGAGGTGGTGTGGCTAACTAGATGCCGATAACGTTCATTAATTTGATGAATTTCTTCATGTCAAACTTGACCAGAGATAGTCTGCTGGCAGAACAACACACATCATCGGTTAAGCAATAATATTCTGTACAAATGAACCGTACAATCGTGCGCGCACGGAAACAAACGATTTACGCAGTATGTGAAAAGCGTTAGAGGTTATTTGCGTGGATACGTTCGTAAGCGTCCAATCACGATTAGTTACGGGTGCGATAGGCCTACTGGATTTAATTATAATTATAGGAGAGTGTGACTGTCGTGGTTAAGATATGTTTCTTCGTTAACATCCTCCGCAGTGACAAGCACCCAATATACTCCTTTCCATGAAGTTGAGCGGTACGATGCAAAACAGTCAATAATACACGAAGCTACGGCTGCCCAGGCAACTAAGCGATTAGTCAAACTAAGGAAGTTGGGATAACCGTGATAAATAAACCCGGAACCTGGTGATTATTCGGTAATCGTTGTCTGCAAGGTTAGCCTGTCCCGCTGTATTGTCGTCTGTGTTCTTTTATAATCAATTGCTTGACTTACACCTGCTAGTAGGCACCGGTTGATGATCTGAAATGACAAAACGTGTTTCATCACACGCATGTTTAATTGGCTGAGTTTAAATCCGTTGAGGATCGTATGAGTTTACATAACAACATCTACAACCGCAGGTAATCCGCTTGAGACTGTAGACAGTTTCACATGCTTGGGTAGCACTATCTCGTCAGCCTGTAATATTGCTGATGAGATATCAGCGAGGATTGCAAAGGCACGAGTCGCCTTTGCCAAACTGCGTCATCTGTGGCACCGAAAAGACGTCCGGTTGTCGCTGAAAGGAAGGGTATATAATGCCTGTGTACGTTCCGTTTTGCTACA
>JTDE01001303.1:53131-63623 GCA_014338405.1 Paragonimus skrjabini miyazakii | reverse complement strand
TAAAAAACACAAGTCTGGAATGCCTCTTAGGTCTATCCTGGCAATGACGAATTCTCCGTGCCATAAACTGCCACGCTGACTAGTTGCTACCGTAACTCCATTAAAACAAAAGTTCCAGGCATACTCTGTTAAAGATTCTTTCGAAGTGATTAGTGACTTGGACAACATCAATCTTGATAATGAGTTGATGTGTGCCATAGACGTTCAGCCACTGTTCACGAATGTCCCGTTAAATGAGACAATTGATTATATTTGTTAGCTCGTTGAAACGAGCCACATTACTTTGCCTCTACCTAGTGATATTCTGAGGGAAGCCTTATTGTTATGCACTGAAAACGTCAGCTTTCGTTTTCTTGATCAGTGCTACCGCCAAACAGATGGGGTAGCCATGGGAAGTCCATTAGGGCCCACCTTAGCTGACTTTTTCATGTTAAGGATTGAACAAGAGTTAGCCGGAGACGTAGCGAGTCTGACATACTACAAACGCTACGATGATGATGCACTGATATTTAGTCGGTCCAAACAGGCAATAGATAACCTAGTGCAGCGTTTAAATATTTGTCATCCCAATCTGAAGGTAACGTGTGTATTTGAGACCACCTTCTGAAGGGAACGAACAGTTTCAAATTATTCATTTGTGTTAACATCACTATTGGCCTACAGTCCAGAGAACTGGATCACTCACGCATAATAGCATTCAACTTGTTGGTTGCGCGCCAACACGTGTGTCGTGTGTGATCTACACCGTAATCCACCAGAGTGCATTTAAAGCGACAACCGAGCTAATACAACTGCACAGTATACACAAATTCTCAACGTGTCAATAAAGTCTCGTTACATCACATAATGCTCACCGTGGTTAAATCATGGCCTAGTAATGGACTATAGTCATAAATGTTGGAACGACCGCAAATAATGGCAATGTTGTAGGTATAACATGTATGCATAGCAGGGAAGTGTTACGATTTCAACAACGCCTGAACACTATTAAACGTGACGATGGTAAACGGTTTCTGAGAATACCAGTAATCAAATGGTTGGAGCCCGCTAACCACTGCAATTTGTGATGTTGGCATGAAAGACAAAATTTCACATTACCTACTAGTATGGTTGTGAAACGCGGCCTCTTAGTGTGGATAATTTCCAATGGCAATCTGTGATCCAGAGTCTGTACCAGTGTAGCACTGTAAAAGTAATGTGGGACCAATGATACAATTTGCTGATAAGCACATAATTGCCTACACAATGGCTCGGACGCGTTCTGAGAATGCTAACCTGACAATGTTACGTGTATCATTCGATGGAAACGACCAGCAGCATATGATGTGCACCCATAGCACAAAGGCAAACACGTCAAGATGATAACATTTTCCAAATGGGACCCAAATGACAATGCTCACTGGCCGTCACACACGCTGTCGTAATTGGAGGGACGGAAGGTGATGAAGCCCACGTTGTACGAATTTGCTAACATCAATGGCCCACGCTTATTCTTTTCAACTCAAGTCTGTTTTTACGTATCAGTAAAAACATAACTGGGCAGTTAGATAGAAAGAACAACTGAAAACTGTCAACCGTATCACAAAAAGATAGAACACGTAGAATCTTTACGCCGCGATGTCCTACGTCTCATTTATAGAAAATACATCCATATGCCCAAACGCCTTAACAATGAACCCATTATGATGAACAGTTAACTGCAACTACTTTTGCAAACGTTCAAACAGGCTGGTAGTATCTACGTGACACGATACAAGGAAACGAACACCAGAAGGTGCAAAAGGTAGGGATTCAATTGTGACTTAACATCATGCATAGCGATGTACTGTCACATGTGAGCATTTTCAATCAGAGGAGCAGATAATCCAGCGATCCGATACCTAAAAAAAGGCATCACCAATAATACTCACAGAGGCGATTAAAACAATCACAACCATAGTTTCGAATAAGCCATGAAACCTCCACGTACTGACGATCGCACTGAACAAGAGGAGATGGCTATCCGTTCATGGAATATGAGTCCCAGAACGCATACTGTATCCCTCCTGCTTTCCTTTAAGGTCCATAATTTCGGCTACTCCTCACATTATTTTAGTTGTTAGTATGAATCCCAGACAAACTGATTTGCCGTTAGTTCTGTTTGTTTCACAAACTGATTGATTGCATACATGGTTGAAAGTTGATTAAAAACCCACTGGTCTATTTGTTTGAGTACTGCATCTTTTGGTTTATTGATTCTCGAAATACCTTTTGTTTACAAAACTGGATGAGGTTTGCTCAACAGACAGATTGTGCGTACTCATCCGTTTTTAGGTGGAAATCCGTGCAAGTAGCTGAGGAAGAACAAACTGTCGCCGAAGTATACACCATAAATAACGAGGTCGACGTCCATTAAATACTAAGTAGTATTATTAACACGGTTATCGTTCACAAGACTGAAGTTTTCTAAAAACAGCTGCACAGTCGTAAAGGCTTGGAACTAAGACATACAGCACTACCAGGAGCGTAACAGTGTCACCGGCAGTCAGACGAAAAGTGAGCATTGGCAGACACGCAAGACAAAACCGTTGATCGTAACACGATCCCATAAAGGCTCATCTGGTCTGATGCTCGCCAATAAAAACCAGATTTTTTAAGCCAAATTCCAACACCAAAATGCGTGTGACAACCACGGCAGACAGGAGCGAACCTTTTGAAGTTGTTCTGTAGTATGCTGAAGTGCAGTAACTGTCGGTACGAGTAACTGTAATGAACAACGGGACAGAAAGAACCATTAGAGGGCGAACCATAATTTTTAAAAAACGTGATGAACGTAAAAATGAACAGTCACAAAAATTCCATACCAAATCCAGATGCTTTATTATGCAGCCAAGTATGTCTAAATATTCACAGATGACATAAGTGACACCGAAAACAATAACGTTACGGAGTAGAACCACAAATATACAGTAGATGTCGGCATACATCAGCAATAAGACCAATTTAGGTGTCAGCTTTTACACCGTACACACTGTCCGCTGTCATGTGACGCACAGGGTCACATGTGGGCTGGATACCGTCAGTCTACAGAAGCGACAAAACGGAAGTAGTCACGGCAACGACGGCTTAAACGCATAAAAGCGCAGTTGGTTGCCACGCGCCGTTAACATCGAGTTACCGCAAGTGCAAAGATGAACAATTAACATGGCTAACACTGAAGATTCCGGACAATAATGTGACCAGATAACGGATTAGATTATGCGGCAAGGTGTATACAAATGATACGTAAAGGTTCCGGGATACCTTAGAGGTAGTAGATTATGGCCCAAGTAGAAAACAATTTCGCGGCAGATCCACAAACGCTTGCCAAACACGCCACCGTATGTTCTGCGAAAGCTGTGAGTACGTATTCGAACCAACATGCGTATCAGTTAACGTTCACTTTCGAATGTGTTCGATTTATTGATCGGTAGCTTGTAATTATAATGAATTGAATAGAGCCACAAGACGATCATCAAGGTACAGTCAGTTGTGTAAGCCATTTTATTTGCAAATAAACCAAACGTGGCTTCCGCGTGTTTACTAACAGATACAGGTAACCTTCAGATGCGACATAAACATGAGTGTAATCCTGAAGACACAAAAACCGTGACCTTATTCACATTAACAGTAATAGGTGCATGACTCACTGAAAATTGTGCTCAACTGCCAAACAAAGATGAGAATGGTTCCAGTCAAAAGGTGAAAAGTCCTTTCATATTAATTTGCACAATCATCGGCTGGCCAACTCGCAGCTTAGGTCATTAGGCTGGTGAATCAGCAAGAAGTACACGGAGTAATAAATCTTAAGTAGATGTGCTAAATAACTAGGCAGACCATTTGAATGGCCTATACTGCTACCTTGACGAAGTGGTCGGACTATGCTGACTAGGACTCCGGTCCTTCCGGGTGCAACCTTGTCAGATAGGTCAAAGGGGAGCAGTCAGACGAAAAGCAGTTACACTCATAGGATTGTATGTCGCACTACTGACCACGTAGGAGTGCTTAGTTAGTGATGCACGATCTTATGAGCATACGGCAGAACTACTTTTATAGTTGCAGCACTGCTGTTTTCCGTATCAGGAAGAAGGGGGTTAGAAAAGGTACCCTCAAACAAAGAGCACTCCGATCGCCCAACGCTTGACCGTGACCGCTGGCGTATTATCCAATACGGTCGAAAAACATTTGTTATCTCTCAAAAGCCTGATGCAGCTTCGAGTACATCCACTGCGCGCAGCAATGCTCAGAATGAGACATCATTGCCTTATTCACTGCGCCCTCGGGCTAGGCAAGCCCCTCACTGCCAAGTGAGTCAGACTCTTGAGTCATTTGCTCCGGGTTGGGTCTCTCAAGAAAACCCTATATCCTGTTGTCTCGCAGGTCAGACTTTTGAGTCAGAGACTCGGGGTGGGGTCTCTCAAGTCAACCCCTTCCGCGGCATAAACGACCGAGAAGTATCAGAAGTTATCCTTCTCTCGACAATGAAATTATTCACCGAACACGACCTTCTCATACTATTTCACTCCCTCCATGTCTTCTAACTTTCATGTGCCTTCGGACGATAATTGTTTTCTGAGGTCAAGACAGCTGGTAAACATTGGCGACTTCAACGTTCTTGCTAGTACTCTCTCAAGCCTGGGGCTTGATATGTGTTGCCTATGGAGACGCCAGTCCAAGATTCTAGTACCACCATCACTACATAAATGTCGATTCAAGCGCTTCTATTTCAGGGTTTCTGGTGACGCCGAAAACTAAATCTCATGATCAAGCTGGAGTGGCAAACGTAGAGTTCCAGAGCAGGGCAACGTTTTCTCAACTACATTTCAGTGAACAGTCGCTTGTGCATTGTCAGACTCAATACATCGGTTAAAACCTGTCAACGCAAATGGAAAAAGCGCTATATATTCACTAGATCGGCGTACACTTCAACGGAGAGTTGATCGGATGCTACCAAAGATGTGTTCAAAGAAATCCGCGTTGACCTTCTGAGGCAAACTAAACACTCAGACATCATCATACTAGCGGGCGATTTTAATGCTCAGCTTGGTCGTCTTTCTCCAGAGGACAAATGGCTGGGAGGTACGATTGGTGTCCGGGCACAAAGCACTGTAAACGGCGAAAGACTGCTCCAGCTGTGCGCATCCCACGGTCTATGTATTTCGAACACCGCATTTCAACACAGGAAGAAGCACTGTGTTACATGGAGACCTCCGTGTGCCTCCCAGCCGTGGACACAGTTGGATCATATAGCAGTTACTTACAGGTGGCGCCACTCTGTTAAGGACTGTCGTGCCTTTTGGAGCAACCACCTGGACTCAGACCATGCTGTTGTGCGTGCCCGTTTTGTTTTGTCATTAGCTCAGAGGATCTACGCTCGTAAATGTAAAGTGCTTAACTGGAATTCGAGCGATGAGGATATAAAGAACGCTTACCAGAAAGCGTTGGTGAAGAGGTTGCCAATTCGAGTCAGGTGAGTGATCCTAACGAACATTGGGAACAAATCGCCAAAGCCATGAAGGCATGCTGTGAACAAGCATGTTCCGATGGGGCTGTTCAGTTGCGACAGCACTGGATTTCTGTCACGTCGATAAATCTTATGAACAAGCGTCGCTCGATCCCACCTGGTTCTGTATATGATGACGACCGTCGAGAACTTAAACGCAAGCTGACTAAAAGCTTGCGCAAAGACCGTGAGCAATACTTGGTCGAACAATCAAGAGATGGAAAAAGCCTTTTTATCTGGGAATAGCAGAAAGCTTTTTTCCCTGATCCGTGGTTGTACTGGCCGTCGAGTCGGTGTAAGTGAGACCATATGTGAAAAAGATGGTTCACTTATTACCACCCAATCGCGCCGACTTGACAGGTGGGTTGAACATTCTGAAGAACAGTTCAGTTGGCCTCAGCGACACACCATGTGGATGACGGGACTCGAATAGTCAGTTATTGCGTCCCAGACGGTCCTCCGTCGGAAGCAGAAGTGGTCCTGGAGCTTAAGTTATTGAAGCGTAATAAGGCTCCTGGTCCAGACCTCCTCCCTCCTTCTCTTTTCAAGGATGGTGGCGAGAGGTTGATATCAGAACTGACGCGACTCCTTCAGATGATGTGGGAGACTGAAGAGGTACCACGTGATTGGTGCCTATCAATAGTCATTCCCGTTTTCAAAAAGGGGGCCCGAAGTCTATGTGACAACCAGAGAAGCATCAGTTTGGTGTTTGTTGCGTCGAAACTACTCACTGGCCTCATTTTACGTCTGTTCATTAAGCCGAGAGAAAGTCAGATACGCGAAGAACAGGCAGGATTCCGATCCGATCGAGACTGTGATGATCACATTTTTACCTTGCGACGGATCTTGAAACATCCACACTCTTACAGACAGCCGACAGTCGTGGTCTTTTTAGACCCAAAGACTGTTTTCGATTCAGTTGCTCGTAACGTTCTCTGAAACTGTCTTCTTCGCAAGGGAGTACCAATAAATGAATCTACCGAGATCATTGTATGTTCACTTTACAAGCAGGGTGAGAGTTTATGGACAGCTGTCTCGGGCGTTCATCACTTCTAATGGTGTTTGTCAGAGGTTTCCGATTTCCTCTTTCCTGTTCATTTTTGTCATGGACGACACTGTGGAGGGTGCGCTTCGGGAATACAATGGGCTTGGAGTTGAGCTTTTTCTTTGCGCTCGGTTGACCAATCTGGAGTACGCGGACGACATTGTCTTACTTAGCTCTTCAGCCGAAGATATGCAGACCATGCTGAACAAGGTGGGTGACCGGGCTAGTTTGTATGGAATGCGTTTAGCACCTTCGAAGTGAAAAGTGTTGCTTCAAGATTTCCACTCCAACTTTCTTCATTGCAGGTAATCCGCTTGAGACTGTGGACAGTTTCCCATACCTGGGCAGCACTATCTCGTCAGTCTGTAACATTGCTGATGAGATATCAGCAAGAATAACAAGGGCACGAGTTGCGTTCGCCAAACTACGTTATCTGTCGCATCCAAAAGACGTTCGGTTGTTGATAAAAGGATGAGTAAATGCTTGTGTGCGTTCCATTTTGCCGTATGGTTCGGAAATATGGTCCGTTCACAAGGAAGATATCAACATGCTTGCTGCGTTTGACCATCGTTATATTCACCAATCAGTGCAGACTAAGTGGACTGATCACGTGGGCAATGTGACCGTTCGCTGGCGTGTATTCCGGAACGCTCGGGATGCACGGTCAACTGGTAAATTAGTCGCGTTATACAGCCTGCGATGGTTGGGTCACGTACTCCGTATGTCATCTGACCGCTTACCGTACCGGGCATTATACAGTGAAACAACCAACAGTCGAGTGAAATCACAGGTGGTCAAGCAGCAACATGGTCAAGAAATATGAAGGCCCTGATTGCTCCACTGAGCAAGGTGAGCAGGTTTGGCCTGCCTGTATGGGGGTACTTGTGATCACTTAAACCGCTGATTGGAGACGCTATCCGAGATGGCGGCGCGTCGTAGTCAATGGAGTACCTGCATCCATACCATTTCTAGTTCTTTCGCTTAGTCTTCTTTTATTAAATTTCAACCTTCTTAGTAGCGTTTTCTTCTAGGATATTCCATGTCATTGTTGAGGTGAGCGGCAGCCCGAGCCACAGTACCTTTTGATCAGCCGTAACTCTCTTCTTCACAACGAATGCTACCACACATTTGTTAGTGTATTTCTAGTTTGTTCACATAGCCCTAAATTCCGTGGATCTTGAGGGTTACAGCTCCCATTCGGACCAGTTTTAAACAAGTAAAAACAAAAGAGCAGTCACACAACGGTTGCAAATAGCAACCGTTGTGGCGGCAACAAACACCAGGTCTGGAAACATAACTATTTCTGAATATCCATTACGAGGTAAGTGGAAATACACAATCATGAACGCCAACATTATTATGCATGCTGAAGTAGATTCGCGTCTGACGGCACTAAAACATAGAGCTAATCTTTCTGGCACCACGTGCTTAATCGTCGTTTCCAGATCCTTTTCTTCCTGGCGTCGATAACCGGTATCAACCCCGCTTCACGAAACCTGGACAACGAGAGGAACGAAAATAGCCACGACTATATAGGCCCTTCAGCTATCGAACGGTTATACGGTGTGATATTTGTAATAATACCACAGAGGTAAGGATAACCGATTTGAAGACATTCAACAACACCCGATAACGTAACCCCTTTCGTTCCTTATCAATAAGAATCGCGAAATAGTCATTTTAAGCCTCGAATCTCTCTGTTCACTAGTCTCTGAGCACAACTTCTCAGACAGAACCGATCCACGTGGTAAACACATTTTTCTAATTTACATTTTATCGCTATATGCTAAACTCCACTTTCTCATATATACTGTGGCCTGCTACCAAAAGATGTGAATGAATGCATATAACGACAGTCAACTGACGCATAACATGTCACTCCGTTTGTGAGTAATATAGTAAGACTTGAACGCACGAAAACGAAGAGCAGGAAGAAGCGACTGCTGGAAACGTATATGCACTGTGAAAGACATGCCATCGGAGAGAATGTCGCTGCACTGTCAGTCTTTCAAAATAGTGTGTATTCGCTGCTCTATATTGCAACATATCTTGTAATTGACGTTTAGCAGGCGAAGCGTCTTTTACGGTCGTAGAACAACCACCTTATGTCGTTTAATAAATACAACCCTCACGTTTCAGTGACAGTGCTAAAGATAACGTGGGTTGACAAAGATTACAGCAGCCCAGGCAACAAGACCACAACTTGCTTCTCAATCGCCATTCAAGGCACACGCTTTCACAAGCTGTCACTCATGAGCCACAATAGAGTGAACACGTACAGCTTTTTGGGCAAGGATGCACACTGTGAATATCAGTCGTACACTGCTGAAACGCACGCACTGTGTCTAAAAAGAAATTGCCACACAGGCAGAGATTTTTCGACAAAAGAATGCCAACATTTTGATAACTACTCTAACTCAGCAAACAAAAGTAGTCAACGACAAAAAACTAACAAAAAATTGGTCTTTTCTTGAACCTCAGACAACTACTCACGACTGCCTACACGAAAAGCAGAAAGCGCGCACGAATATCCCATAAACGTCAGCTGATAACCTGACAGATCCTCGGAACCTCGGCCCAAACAACATTAAACGCTATTCTGCGTTCTGCTAAGTACGTCGAAATGTGGTCTGTAGCATCGAAATGCAAAGTGCTTGTGCAAGATTGCTGTGATTACGTAGATTTAACGTTAGATAATGAAGCCATGGAGGTTGTTGACCGGTTTGTGTACCTGAGAAAACTGAATCGGCGGTGGCGGTGGAGGTGTAGGGAATGAAATAGAAGCGCCTATCTCCAAGACTAAGGCGGTGTTCGCTAATATAAGCTATTTATGGCGACAGAGAGGTGTTTCTCCGAGGCGTAAGGGTCGTGTATACCTGACAACAATGAGGGCTGTATCAGTTTACGGCAGCGAAACCTGGCCGCCTGGATGGAAGACGTGAACCGTGTTCAGGTATTTGACCACCGATATTTACGTTCGATCGCTCGCGTTGGATGTCAGCAACGAGGAGGTTAGGAAGTGGGTGTTTAGCACTGATTTCCAAACGACTTCTATCGTTCAGCCCGCACAGTTGCACAAACTTAGATGGTTAAGTAATGTATTAAGAATGTCAGCTAGTCGCTTGCCACACCGATCACTGTTTGCCAATGCTGCGACTGACTGGCTTAAGATGCGAGGTGGATAGATGATGATCTGGTGTAGATAAATAAAATCGTTCACGTCTGACGGGTAAAAACTAGCCAAGGCCACCCTCTCGGCCGCTGTGAGCAGGTCCACAAACTAGGACAGTCAATCGTTTTTTCCTTTCTCACGGCGGAGACGCCTTGGAACGGTAACAGGGTGGGGGCGCCCTAACACTATTTTTAATAGTTAGATCCCCTCCCCTTCTGTTCTTCCCTCTCCCTATATAGATTTTTTTCTTTCGTGGTTGTGTGGCGGTTAAGCATCAGTGTGAACCATTGATGTATTGGTGCTATGATAGTGACGACGAGGTTCAAACGACAACGAAAGGCTTGTGCTTATTGAGCAGACATCAAAAGTTACCTGAATTACTTAACAAAGTATGTGATAGAATAGATGTACAGCTACAACTATCTAAGTAGAGCTCGAGACCACACTGCAGCTGCCACGCTAGTATGGAAAAGTGAAAGAAGTGGCCATGGACTGAATACAGGTTCCTGGAGTCGAGGGGACTCTTGGTTTAACAGTTATCCTCAACAAAGTAAGACGTCATCAGCAAGACAGCTTCCTTACGGCATTCACTGCCCCGCGTCATTAAATGCACTCACTTCACAAACAACGACAACATTCAGGCCACCGATTCTGTGAATCGCGAGGACCCCAGCCCGGAAGACGAACCCGATCCACAGTGACTAACCCCTTCGTGAACGATTTTATTTATCTACACCAGATCATCATCTATCCA
>JTDE01001303.1:5861-17887 GCA_014338405.1 Paragonimus skrjabini miyazakii | reverse complement strand
TCAGTGATAAAGCGTTCTGTAAGACGTTGCTGGTAATGAAGTCGGTCACGTCGAATTGGTGATCTACACCGATTCTTTGGGAGAACGCATATTTTGTGGTCAGCATCAGATCTTGATAATCGATAGCACACCCAAGCCTACCGCTTCTTCAGAATGAGTGTAAGTGAACTAGAGCGTAGATTCACCTACAGCTGCAGAAACGATGGTAGTGAGCTTCCTACAAATGTCAAATACAGAGCGAAATGGGGTGTAGATCACCCATGACTGCATTTCCAAGTAGCCACGAAGTATCCCCACGCTTGTTTTCCGGAAGTTTCTGCGATTGCTCGTCGTTGAGCTGACCAGATTCGTACTACAAATGAAGTCTAACAAGACGATTGCTTGATCACTTAGTCCGAATGGTGCGGTGGTTATGAGGTTGTCTACCATCAACTCTTCGTTAGTGAATAGGTAATCCAGTCGCGACGGATTATGGCCAGTACGCCACCGTGTGAAATCAGATAGGTGTTCCGTAAAACCTGATGCTTCGACTGTGTGGAAAAATCGTGCAGAGATAAAATTCTCGGTGCCTGTGTACGAGCAGGCCGGGAAGCTGAGTTCGGGTAAGCTAAAATCGCCCATTAAAAGAATGTGAGAAAATCCTAGGGTGAGTAAAACTTCCAATCCAGATAATAAGAGTTCGTCTTTAGAATTATCCGAAGATGGAGGACGATAGAAGACCCTACGAGCCAGCGTTCTGAACCAATTAATCGCATCGAGCACCAGCTCGTTTCTTGAATCGCGGCAAGTACTGGATTGTTAAAAACGAAGGCTCAAAGAGAAGTGTGGATATAAAGGGCCGATTCCCCTCCTCCACCTTCAGTCCTATTTGCACGGAAGTTAGCCCTATCCTCTAAAGCGATTTCAGAAGT
The DNA here is from genome assembly GCA_014338405.1 of Paragonimus skrjabini miyazakii. Classification (NCBI taxonomy): domain Eukaryota; kingdom Metazoa; phylum Platyhelminthes; class Trematoda; order Plagiorchiida; family Troglotrematidae; genus Paragonimus; species Paragonimus skrjabini miyazakii. The sequence continues at coordinate 16,976 of JTDE01001303.1, read as the reverse complement.
TAGGTAAGAAGTGCTCAGCCACGACTCTGTTATGGCAACTATCCGTGGCTATATTGTAGAACAAATTTCGCGAAGCCCTGGTGGTTCATTCACTAAGCTAAGCGTATTTGTGCACATGCACTTTATAGGGTTAATAGCAAACGAATGACCGTTCTCAGGCGACTGTAAATGGGAGGCTCATTCAAAATCCGACGCTGATGGAGGTCGGCGACTCCACAGGAGCCGGCTGTAGTGAGGTTTTTGAGGTCAATAAATCCTCAGTGGTAACCATCAGGCGATTAGCACGCGTGCCGTGATTGGCTTTTAATAAATCCCGTTCCTTTTCAAAACGATCGGGGTGAAACAAACTCCCGCCAGGGCCAAGACGACGCTGGTGGCCGAGCCGCTCCAGTATATGCGATGCCATCTCATGCAAAGTGACGGTAATTATGAGGAGTCGTGGTCGAGATTTGTCCGACTCCGGCTTGGGTCGCAGGATTCAATGAATACGTTGAACCTGAACGTTGGTAAGTTCCAGGGCAGTTGACAACAATCGCCGCTGACTCTTTTCATGTTCCAGGTCGTTGGTGGCGGAATCGGGGATACCCATAATAATAACAATGCGAGATCGGTCAGTGGTTCCAGGTACCTTCTGAGCGAGTTTCCGCCGCTGGCGTTCAGCTCATGGTATATCGGGGTATGCCCGGCCCCCGGAGTCATCGAGCAGCTTATATGCAGCGAGGAGAACGTCTTCTGTCAAATTAGATGACGATAGCACAACCCATGCTAACCGAGGTTCGTCAGCATGTAGCGCATCTAATTTCCTCGCCAACATCGTGATAGAATTTGGGACACTTGGATTTCTGCCCATCTTGTTGCAGAGACCGGCCGACAGCTCACGATCATGCTCGCCTCGCCGCTTTAAGCAGCTAACGGTACATTCCGGAAGGTTCTGAACAATTACAGAATCTTCGCGAGCAGATAAGCTCAACCCTTCTGGAGCGACTGTGTTGGTGTCCCTGGAGAACCTAGCCGAAATTACGCCGTTATTAACGTGGCTCTACCGAATAGCAACATCGGGCTTCTTGGGTAGTACCGAGCTGAGAACTTCGGAATTCGGTCGCTTTTGCTTATACGCTGTTGCCGGGTTATCGACAGTAATGGGCAGGTGCGTTTTTGGAGCAACCTTCGTATGCTTCTTTGACGGCGCTCATGAGGCAACTAACGCATAGGATGCTGTGCCTAAACCACTCGCACTACATATCTTACTGGCTAGAGCCCGTGGCTCAGGGGATGTCACATCCACGTGTAAGGTGCCTGTTTCAGAAATAGGGGCCTGCCTAGTGGTTCTACAACAGAGGTAAATAAGGTGGATACCGTCTAACTGTGTTGCTATCAACATTTTGTTAACCTCGTTCGACATGCCTGGACACGAGGTGTGAAACCATGCGTCGCAGAGCAAGCACTGCATGGCGTGGTTTCTCGAGCGGACAATCTTTATACAAGATCCACGGCTGGATCTTTCCACCAGCTCCGGGGCGACTACGCCAATAAGAATAAGTTAATTCAAAATTCTCGAAGTCTTTAGATTACGGACACAGTCAAATATTGTAATGACCTGGAGATACCCCGGTCTGCCTGTTGTATGATGTGTAAAATCCTTCCTAAAATCGTAGCCTACATTGTACACAGGACCTTAAGGATCTTTCCCTGCCGTCCGCTTGACGCATGCGATCGCGCTTGTTTGTTTGTATGCTTGTCGGCCTATGCGCGTCAAGGACGCCACACACTTTCTTCCAGCTTGCTCGCGCGCTCGGCGGTCGGATCCTCAGTCTCCCTAGCCATTTCGCGTATCGGTGTCGTTTAGCACTGATCGAGACCATTTGTAATTCTCGTACAACATATTTACGGTCTCCGCAATTACCTGTATTTTATTTCGCGTCTGGTATTATTGCGTATACCTCAGGAAACGTTAAGTTAGTGCACGTACGTACTGAAATATCAATAAAAGAAAGCGGAGAGAATTACGAACTTACAGTCAATGATTGGCCTGTTCCACTTTTAGCGCATTAATTTAGGTGGCAGTATTCAAGGCTAATCAGATAGTATATGCAGTAAACTACGTTCAAAACCAGCGAGAGCGCGCCGGTTCAATTTTAACAGTTGAACAGTCCGTGCTGGTTGAAGCCTTTCGCCAGGGAGTAAATGCCATCTTGGGTGGACCGTTAACATGTGAGTTTCGATATACTCTGAATGTTAATTGACGGAGTATATTATAAAACATGGAATGTGCTCATTTTGCCGGCGGAAAAATGTTTGTTTTAATTTGCTAAACACTGTTCTCAGAGACGTTAAGGAATTGCGATATTTCGGTAAAAAAGTGCGTTGGCGAAGTAGCTGAAATTAAGACTGGTTAATTTAGAGTTTTATTAACAAATGAATATAGAACGTGCACAATATAAGTTTTAAAATATTTTTCTATGAATTGTGCATTCAATAATCAATTAAACTGTTGATGACAGCTGACTTACATGTGAGATTGTATAATCAACACCATGTGTAACTGGGAACACCAAGTATTTAGCGACACCGCGAGCAAGTAGACACGACTGCAGTAGGTGATTTTCGGACACAATGCGAACTTTATTCTGTGTGGTCTGATTACCATAATTACTGGTCACTGTATTCGAGCATGAACAGGTTTGGAAATACGGTAGCCAGGGATGGTTGGACGCACTGATGTCCATGCTCGACAGTCAGCCTACCTGCACCCTATTGTCACAACGCCCCGACACATGGTTGGACGCACTGACGTCTATGTTCGACAGTCAGCCTACTTGCACCCTATAATCACAACGAAAATAAAATAATAATATATATTTTCTGAACGCGTTTGTGAGAAACACGCTCGGGTGTGCGCGATCATGACAGATAATTACATGTGGTGGAAAGCAACAAATGGATATAAAACAAGACAAACATAAAGCCCGTTGACAAGTAAAGACGTAATCAGAGGGAAAAATAGTCACAGTTTACAACGTTCGATTTACGAATAAGGAAAGAAGATAATTCGTCTGCTTCACAGATTTAGTCCACAAAATGAGATGTTACATTAATTTGTCTTTTACAAGGTTAAGTAAAGACGACGGTTCAAATAATTCAAGGTCACGCCGGGAGATGCGTGCAAATGTATCTTCGAAGGATTTCGCCGTTGTTTGACAAAACTTCGATCGGAAAAATGTTGGAATAATTCAGTTTGGACGAGGGAGGACGGGAAATTCCAAAATTCGGCGAAGAATTGAGCAGACTTCAGCGTAGGACCGAGATGACTGCTGGAAAACGTCGGAAAGTTAAAAATCTCACTAATCGCTCGACCAATATGGGGTTTTGAGTCCCCATTCATCGCGGAAATTTTCCTTGCATTACGGATGCCCATGGGAATGAGAAAAAGAGCGCAATGTAATGTGTTAAATCGGAAAATGTGAAGTAATCGCACGTAATATGAAGATCAATGTAAATGTTATATTTTTTGACAAAAGCTTTACGCAATATTAATATTTTTGTGTTTTTCCCATGAAGTATGTAATATTGGCAAATTATTGTTATGGCATTCTGCGATAACTGGGTAACAAGCAGCCACTTCTAGACTGATTATCAAGTGATAATTCAAACTCTGTTCGAAGTTTTGACGCCAGTTTGTTTTATAGGGTTAATAATTAAGCAAGGTTCTATAGTTCACAGCACATAATGATTACTAGGTGGTTAACGAGGAGGGTTACGAGGCAGAAAAGTCAACACGATATGAATTGGGGTTTCAATTGATTTATTATGTATTTTTGTCATCAGTTTACTTTATAGGGCCAACATTTAAAATATAATAAATATTTCATAGTACACAACAATTAATGATGGTCAATGGGGAGCGTTTGAGTCAGGGGAGAAAACGCACGATGTGAATTGTTGTTATAATGATATTATATAAGGTGAACGGGGGAGATTTTTTCAAACAGTTTTCTGTGGATTGTTTTTGTACGCTGACCAAGTAAGCAGCCAATACCGGCTATCATTAGTTATGGCTTGATTGATGACTGAGGTTATTATGAATGGGCATATATATATGTGGGAAAGTGCATATGTGATATAGTCTTTTTTGTTTTGGTTTAAGTACAACTCTATTTAAGTGACACATGAATAAAATGATGTGGTTTCGTGAGTGTGTAACGAACCAGATGCTAGATGGGGTGTAAGTAATCGGTGGATAAACATTAAGCAGTCGCAGCAAGCTGTTTTAAATGGGAAGTTTATCCTGCTGACGGCTAAACGTTATCTGGACCACATTCAAATGGGTCACCAGAAGATATACAAAGTTTGAAGATTGACATTATGTTTGATGATGTAAGGAAGCTGTCCACGCCCTTTTTAAAATGTTGAATGCTATTACTGGCTCTGATTTCATTCGGAAGTCTATTCCGAGTATAGGAATATTCTACAATAAAGAATTTGGCCCGCATCTTTTCGCGAGCTAACAGAGTTGGCAAAGTGGAACCCTTATTTCTTAGACTATATGAGGAATTGTGTTGGAAATGAAAGGCAAACGGTGTGATGATGGCGTCCGAGTGTATCACTTTATACAGAAGTTTAGGATTCAACTTCAACCTTCGTAACCAAAGTGGATCAATACTAAGTGTTTGACAATGTTCACTATAGGTGAGTGACGATGAATATCCTATTAAGCTTTTGGTAAATGAGCGTTGGAGATTTTCTAAAAGAAGCCTATCGGATTTGCGCAGGTGGCAATAAATGAAGGTGCACTACTCGAGTTGAGGTCGAGCACACATTTTGTAAACAGCCAGCCTCGCATCCGGTCGACCGAATGTCTTTTTGATACAGCCTATTGTTCTTTTTGTTTTCGCTGCCTGAAAGCCTACTTGTTCAGAGAAATTGAAGGAGTTTGAATATCGTATTCCTAGATCTCGATCGGATTTGGCGGTGTCAATATGATGACCGTCTAGTGAGACAGACCCATTTGGTACTTGACAACCGTAGGTGATTATGTACGATTTGTTTGCTGAGAACGTCATGAGCCACGTTTTGCACCACGACTCCAATGATGCTAGGTCATGTCGTATATTTTGTAGACATGAGGTTGCTGGGCTGGCGTAGTGTGTAAACGTTTATGATATCGTCAGCAACCAGAAGGGGTTTACCATGCTTAATGACATTGCATACGTCATTTATATACATGAGGGAGAACAGTGGTCCCAAAAACGCTTCCTTGAATCATCCCAGTAGTCACTGGTTTTGGCATTGCGATTTGGGTTCGGCCTTTAAGATATGACGAAATCCAACTGTACAGGGGTTCTTGAATCCCAAGGGATGCTATTTTGATTAACAGGCGCTTGTGGGGCATACGATCAAAGGCCTTTTGCATGTCTAGGAGTATGATAATGACTGCATTCCCTGCATCGGCAGATACCAATATATGGTTTAAAAATTCCAGTTGACATGTCATGCAAGAACGCTTACTAAGGAAACCGTGCTGCGAAAGGTTTATAAAGTTTTGTGACCTTAAGAATTCGACGATGGAGGCTTTTATTATTCTTTCAAACATTCTTGAGCAGATTGGTGTGTGGTTAATTGGACGTTAGTTACTAATTTCCTATCTTTTGCTGCTTTTGCCGCGGAGCATTATGACTGACTTTTTTCACTGGGGAGGAAAAGCGCCAGATAGAAGTGACAGCGTGAACATATTTAGTAAGAGGATGGGTACATCCTCACTTCCTTGCTTGATAACGACTGGTGGGATACCATCTGGTCCAGGGTGAATTGAGGGTTTAACGGCAGCCAGCCGTGAGTGGACACTTCTCACATCAATCGAAGAGATTTTGTTGTTTTCAACGGAATAACGGGTAATACTGTGCTCTCCAGGCTAAACGCAGCAGCAAAATGTGAGTTAAAGAATTCACATATTTCAACTAGGTCATCAATAACCGTATTATCTTTGAGAGTGCTAACTTTTATAGGAGGGTCCTTCATGGAATTTCTCCGTCTCATCAGTTGCATTAGTCTAATGCTCCTTTGCTCACTGCCCAACGCAAGCTTTTCTTCGTTTTCATAACGCAGTTTTGTTCTGTATTCTGTATTTAAATACACTGCTCATTTGCATTACTAAGGAGAAGTCCAGTGTTCTTCTCTGCATTGACTTACGTGATTTAAGTTTGTCAGTCTCTTTTGCAGTTAGGATTCTACCTTGTACATACGAATCAACGCGTTTTGACTTTATGGGGGCCAGAATATCGATAAAAAATTGAACTGTTTGATGAATTTCTCGGTTGCTACCGTTGGGTCTGACGTAAGAAAGGACGTCTTCCAATTTAGTCATCTTAGTAAGGAGGAGAAGGTACTCCAATTGATGTACTTGATCGGACGGTAGAAAACAACTGTGGAGTTGATAACTGTATTGAGGTCAAACTGACACTTGACGATATTATGGTCACTTCCTGGGAATTGTTCCAAGACGGATATCCTTACGGACGAGATACCTGTAGTGAATATGAGATCCAAAATATGTTTCTTTCTGGTGGGCGCTAAGAGATGTTTGTTCCATCCATTCAATTGAATGCATGAAAGAAAATAAGCTTGCTTTGCAGGAGCTGTGAATGAGGTCCAGGAGATATTTGGCATGTTAAAGTCGCCACCTATCAGTTTGCGTTCGCATGGTGTAACGATTCACGTCTGATCGTTGAGTTACGCGTAGCCCAAAACGGATCCCCAAAATGCGAACAAGATTGGATCCAACAATTTCTACGGTACTATTAAAGAAATGCATCAATAATTACAAAAGGCAAACCTCAATCGTTCGCGACGATAGTCTCGTCCAGCAAAATCAATAGTTTCCCAACGGGGCCAACAAGGTCAAAGGTGAACCGTCACGCCAGCGGACCAGGACAATAATGGCCACTCGCGCCAAGGACATTTAATGACACATTAGTTCAATAAAACAAAACGGGGTGGGTGAGGTAGTGGGAACAAGTGTCAAGTTAGTGGGGGAAAATAGGGAATGCAAACGGTGGGGACGAATTTTCTAAGTTCGTGGATAAACAAATTTACACATGGTATGTTTTATACATGACTCATCACCTCTACGAGGTCAGTCAAGTCACTGCTAATAGCATTAGGCGGTCGGTAAATACATCCAATAAGTAGGTCGCGAGAACCTGTAGAGACCATTAACCACAACCAGTCCTCGATTTTATTAAAACTAGGCTCGTCAAGTGTAACTGCGGAAAATTGCTCTTTTAGGTAAATGATGCATCCACCGCCTCGTTCTGCGGGACGATCACTACCAAATATAATATATCCCATGAGGCTTAGTTGCGTGTCTGTATTATCAGGGGAGCACCACGTCTCAGTGTCGAGAATGATATGGGGATTAGACAGAAAGACAAAAGACCTAAAAATGTGCGTCTTACTTATCAATGATCTTACGTTTATGAGTAATAAGTAAATGGCATTGATTTTATCACACACGACACATGACACAACTGCATGATAGATGGGGCTGCGGGTCGCGAAATAACATGTGGAGAGTTCCGGTTTAAGGGATATATCAACTTTCCACTCATGTTCCAGTGGATGTCGCAAAGGTTTGACTCCACGACAGAAAGTGCTGGAAGATTGTCATTATGGTAGGATGACTAAGTGGGACATGGGGAGGGGGGTCAGGTGGTGGTGGATGAAACACCGGACGATGCACTAAAAAAGGACTGAGCTGGAGGATATTTGTGCCAGTTATATAATCAGGTGGTGATGTACCTGGAGGGGTACATACGTTGGGAATGTGGTTAATAGTAGCATTTATGCTTTGGATAGAAAGATAGGCTATTGTGGAGCTATTGGGTAATGCATGGAAAGTGGGAAACCTGTTATTACAGTTTTGGATCGGTCTTAGAACCAGATACGCAGCGTTCATGAGATGCCCCCGATTTACCCTTATGTTGCAAATCTAGAACATTGTTTCCTAAGTGTTGGAATTCATTTATTATAGGTACGTCACTGTGTGCAAGTGGGTTGCTGTTGCCTTTTTGCGTTCCATTTTGTTTCAGTAGAAATCCTCTTCGTGCTGTGTGCGCATTTCTAAAAGTAAGCGTTAGGTAAATTCAGAGGACCGGTATAAGCGGCACTCACACGTGCAATCACTGATGTCCACAGTGTACTGTGCACCCTCTTGGCTCATTCGAAACTAAAAATTGATATTACGTAAGGTGCAGTTACTTGGAACTCGTCTTGTTGTTCACAATGCGATAGGGGAGCACGATTTCTGAGATTCTTCAGCACTAACTGACTGGCGAACGTCGTCAGCCGAGACAGTATATTTTTCACGTACAGGTCGACGCTAACCACCTCACGGCAGTCACAGCCATAGGTGAACTGTATCTCACTCTCCCGCATTAGCCACTCGCTGTGGGACCAAATTTTAGTGATGGCCGTGGCTGAATGATCCTGTGGATGAGTGCGTTACTTTATTCTCCAGACGGTTGGTTGTTCGGTTTCTCAAGTGAACAACGTCTGACTGTGCATGGATGGCCTACTTAGGCTTTATATAAAGCCAATCGCACATAAGGTAGTTCATAAACGTCGGGTCCGTGCGTCAGATTAACGCAATCTCTTGGTTGAACCTTAAACATAAATGGACGAAGGTTTTCACTCATTCCTCTAAGTTGTCCATGGTTGCCATACGATGAAACAAACAGCTACTTCTAAATGAAGATTACAGGGTTAACGACACCAGCGTACGTGTTTCCTCACGATATCTCGAACGTGGAAATAACATAGCATTGTGTCGCACCCAAACACGACCCGTGCTGCTCGCACTTGTGCCGTCAGTTTGTCCATCACAAACGTTCTCACAGGTATGTGATCCCCCATCACATCACAGAATATTTCAAACAAACGACGGAGTGGGGCGTACTTTCACTCCGAACGTTACCATACATCACGGGTCTTCCATGGCCCATCCCGTCTGTGACAAGAAATTGCTATGGCTTTAAGCTAACACCGCATATGTGAACTGATATAAAACCCACTTGTGGCGGTTGTTTCCGTGCGTGACATCAACGTTGACCATATCGGGAAAACGTCTGTATAACTGTACTTGCTCCTTCCGCGCGAAGCATATGTGCATGTATCTATTACCATCGTCTTTGAGGGCACGCAATACGCCGTTTTCCTCTACGTGATCCAGAATTTGGGGTAGGTTTTCTGCAACATCAATGTACATAAACCAACTTACGTATTGTCGGAGTTTTTAAACGATGATGGATGTTCCAAATATCCATTGTCGTTATATACTTGCCACAAAAATCCGCAATATACTGCTTTAACTCCGCAGTGGGAGTATTGTGCTCGAACAAGTGCCTAGAGTTGCTCACATCACTTGCAATGAGCCGGCGATTTGTTGGGTGTGCCTCGTACAGCAAGACAGTTAGGTCGTGGTTGTGCTCTAACGCAAAAGAGTTAACAACCAGCATGGTTTTCCTCCTAGCGACGTTCAAGCGTGATTGACAGCATGTATCACAAGAACTGAACAATTGAAAGTATGTGAACTCAACTCACTAATTACGTCGTAATCCGCGGCTTTGGCTCATACATCGCGTGCACTTGGTACATCTGTACGCCATCTACCACGTAACCTCAATAGTACTCACACACATTATCATACTTCAAGCGTGCATTGTTTGATTTCTCACTTGAACCAAGCACGTGCAAAACACCGTATTCATTCATATATTTCTCCGAACAACTTCGGAATTCTTAGTAGGTAGAAAATTTCCGATCGTCGAATAGATCTCAGAATCCCTGAAGATGATCCATCACCTAAAATAAAATTCATAAACAATTGATCATTTATCAACATATAACGATTATCTATTAATCGAATATAAACAAATACTTTACATGAAAACGCATAAGTGCAATCACAACACCCACCATTATTACTTTCAATCGTCGCGCGAAATGAAGGACAAACCGATTAACGGTTGGTTAAAACAAGCTTTTCAACGCTCGTCCGCATTTTCGTCTCAGAAACCGATGATTTTTAACTTCATGAACGATAACACCGAAATATTGCCAGATATTCACTGATCCTTCATAAATCCGCTGTTTTTTCGACAGATTTTACTTCGTACCGATAATTTTCAGCGCCGTGCTGCGCTAAAAGCTATTCACAGGGATTCGAAGATTCAGCGATTGATTCACGGGTTCAAGGCAGAAGCCATAGATTCCCGCATTCAGTTAGTTGTTCTTGCTCAGCGACAATCGGGTGTCTACTCATCTGAAAGCATTAGTAGAAAACAGGGTGTAGCACCGCTCTTGTGAATTACCGTGAACATCACAAAACAAACTAGGATTACTCGCATAAAAGGATTGTTGGAAGATGAGAGTCAAGTAATGTTTTAAAGCGATCGCTAGAGGCGCAACTGACGACCTCAACAGGAAGACTGTTCCAAAGATTAATAACCTTGTAAGGAAAGAACTGCTGCCTAAGAGAGGTCCCAGGACGAAGCTTGAAATCTTTATGTTGTGTCCTCGACGATCTTCTTCATTCGCTACGGTGAAGAACTGATCAACGAAACCAACTCTGAATAGGAAGTGTGTAAGAAATGAATCACCGCAGAGCGGTCGAAATTCAAGTGGGTATAGATCCAGAATTTCAAATCGGGACTCGTGCGGGACACTTCTTGGGCCCGTGACCAGTTTGGTAGCCGCGCGCCGGACAAGCTCAGCAGCTAAGATTTCTTTCTTCAGGCCGGAATACATGACAATTTGCATAGTCGAGGAGCGGTCTTATATAAACCCTGTAAAGCGTTTGAAACCCTCTCCGGTTTATACGGAAAAACGTGCGTTTAATCGGCCTAAGAGTGGCAAATGCGTTCTTTGCCATTATCTCATGTTGATGCGCAAAAGATGAGTTAGACGACAACCAGATGCCCAGATCATTCTTCAGATGAACTCTGATGATATTTACTGGGCTGGATGCGCTATGAATCACAAAAGCATTCCCAGAGTCTCCACCGAGTGACATATGTGCGCACTAACTGTCATTTAGTGGGAGACTCCAGTTGCCTGACCAAA
>JTDE01001302.1:130330-141340 GCA_014338405.1 Paragonimus skrjabini miyazakii | reverse complement strand
CAAAGTGTTGATGCGATCAGCGACTGCAAAACAGACACCATGCTTCCGAGCACCGTCATAGTAACGCGTATCTGTGACTAATGGTTTGGAGCGTCTGAACTCCGGATTTCGCTTCTGAGTCCACACGTGTCGGATTTACAGTAGGTCGGTGCAGCGACTGGAATCGTGAAAGCAGTAGTTAAACCACCGATCCAGCATCTGCGGTAAAGTGGTGATCTATCTGACGTTTGCCTTGAGTATGCGAACCAGTGATCATGCGGTCCCAAAACTTCAGTGACCAGTGCAGCAACCCAGATGATCCATACGCAAAACCCAATTAGGCGCCACCCAAGGTATGTGCTGACAATAGGGTGACAATCTTTCAGTTGGAGAGGACAGAAAATATATCATGCACACGTTTTGGTCCTGAACCAGGCTGTACGGGACGATCAACACCAGTATAAGCTAGATCTGACAAAACGTTTAGTGACAATCTAGAACTATTCCATAACACTTTTGGATTCAACACCAAAAGATATCCTGTAATCCCCCTCTACGTCACACAGGTGGGATGATCCTCTCAAACAAGGTGATTGATAAAGCTCGCGGTAGCGGGTATCTAGACATGTTAGCTTCCAGCTGCGTAAATGTACCACATGGGCTCAATATCAGTTCAATACCAGATATCTTCAGAACAGTTACATTGTTTTCAAAAGTTTGAATTGAACATCATTCACAACTCAATCTCATAGTTTGATGCATCGACTGCTAAGACGTTATTCAGCGTGCAGTAACAGTGCGACTTGCGAATGGTGTTCAAAGGACCGCTTGCACTCTGATGACGAACACCAGGCTTGCTCCTTTGCCAGGAGTTTGTTCAGCGGTGTACGAACGGGATTCATAGCCAGTGAAAATGCGCTGAAATTACTGACAACCCACCAATGGCCGAAGTGAGGAAACGTCGGTCAATGGCGAATGCTCTTGATGGCCCTCTGTGCTGCTGGAGTCAAGGCGGTACCCATTCCTGTCGGTGGTAAACTTCAAGTTTTGACAGGGTGCATACAAGTGTGCACTTCTTCTATCGGATGCGAAGGTCTTAATCGTAGGTGCGATTAAAAGTCTTGTCTATCTTCGTCATGGGTTTATCATTGTCCGAAGAGAACGAAGGTGTTATCCGGATGTGCCCCTGTCCCTCGTATGTCGGTTAACATCGTGTTTGTCATCTACCACAAGATCGCTAGAGGGTTCCTTACGATAGCTGATAGCGAATGCACTAGTGTTGTGATCCAAGAAAGCGGATGGCACAAGGGGTGTTTATTAGACAAACCAACATATGGGTTAAGTATTTAAACAAGATTTGGAACTAAACCACTCATTTGCACGCGGTATTCGGCCCCAGACCTTTTCGGTTGTCGCAGACGTCAGTGCTCAGTTCCATTAAGTAGCAGGGACCACTATGAGGGATGCTGCACTCTGATTTTCCTTTCTGCATTTTTCCTGCGGCTTGTACGATGTCAAAATATATGCTCCGGTCTTACTACTGAATAGCCGCGGTATGAGTAGTATGTTACGATCGCTCAACTTCACTGCACTAGAATAACCTTCTACGCGTGTTGATTGCTAGACGTTGTCTGGTGCTGCGAGCTGCTTTCGCTTATAAATAGGCATAAAACAGATTCGGTTTGGCAGAATAGGCGTCACCATCTGCAAACAGTTCATCTGGAAGAAGCAGTGCATAGTAGTGAGTTTCCAGTGCATCGTAGACATGCGTAGTGTAGTCGTCACAGATAAAGAGGGCATCAGCGGATATCTTGACAACTACGCTCAGCGTGATGCATGCTGAATAATCGACCGGTTGAAATACCCTAACTTCTTAGTGAAGAGTAGGTTTTTTTTGGCTTATTATATCAATTGAATATCACAAACAACTGATCGCAGCTGTTACATTCCCATGGAAATTTCAGCGAGCTCTATTCGAAATGAAGCACTGGACTTAAGTTTCATTCTGTTTGGAGTGTGTCAGTAGTGCACACTTTGCGACGGCTGGGTGTTGAACGTCAGCCATGTTTCAATGAAGCAACCGTGTTGGCTATTGTTCCACTGACATCATACTAGATACGACTGAATTATCTCATGCAAACGACCAGCCACAGTGACCATTGAGTAGTAGCAAATATTTTTTTAATTTTCTGCTGGTCACGTGGCTCCCCTCATCGGCACCCGAACACCAAACAAGAGCGTTGAGGGGTTGTCAAGACCACCATGTTAATAACACAATAAACTTTTCTAGATATGCATGCTCCGCAAAGCCCGGACGATATTGTATTGAAAATCTACTCGATTCATCGCTTATTCCAACCCCAACAGAATAGAAAATCTAACAAGGAGCCAATCCAAACATCGTGTTAACGATACCAATTCAGGATTGGACTAATAGTCTCAATGTTACGTTTTCTGTTATTCGCTTATTTCTTTGTTCCGTATTGCACCAATTAACGTTCACTTTGTGACTTTGTATGTGTCCATATGATCAGCCAATGAGTGACTATGATTTCTTTAATACTGTTGTACATCCATAAATTCGGCTTATTGTCTCACGAATATGAACTGCTTACTGCAACCAGTAAGAGGTCTAATGCTTACTGCTTGCGTGGGAGGTTTCAATGCGAGTACGGCTTCTAGGGCTATTCGAAGTCCCTAATTCCGAGTATTACAGATATACACAGTGCTACCCATCTTTAAAGGTGTCATTTGCAACGAATTCTTTAACAATACATCTATTGTAATGTTTTGAGACTGCTTTAAGAATTCACGGAGAGCTGAACTATTGTTCAATAATAAAAGGTATTTGATTTTATTTGCATTGTTGCTTGACAATCAACAAAGATTTCGAAGAGAATTTACGTTCGCTACCAGCCTCCCCACAGCCTGGGAAGAATGGATGAAATCGGTTAGCGTTGTCCTTTTTTTAATATCCTGAAGCATTTTGTTGAGTAGACCAGACAACTTTTCCTTCGGTCAGTGAATGAACGAACAGCTGTAGCAGTGATGATCAAACTTTGGTTTAATTCCTAGCCTCCTAAACGCATCACCATCGACGGCACTCAATTCATTTGCATCGTTATGACTCAAGAACGCCGGTGGCATCAGGTTTTTTCTTCAGAAAATCGACCAATCTGGTACATACTTCAACACCATCACGTATACAAACATTCATTTGCGCTTAACAATAATACCCGGACGCCACAATAGTCAGCACCACGTTCTTGCATGGAAGATACCATTTTTTGTCGAAGTGCATTTCACTGTTTCTCCTTATATCTTCACCTGTCCATTGTAATACCCAAGCATGTGCCTCTGTCTGACTACTCACGAGTAGCACAGTGTGATCGATCATCACCATATTATTACTTGGAAACTAATGTCTGAACGGTGACAGTGAAGTACATTCCATAACATCCTTTAATGTGAACCTGCACACATACTGATGGGTCAAAACACAGAATAACCATATTTGTTTGTGTGCATCAAGCGGAACGTTATTTAGACGTCACAGGTTGTCAATGCAATGGTTTAAACAGCCCGCACATGTCCAGGTTCATATCGTTGTCCCCTAAAAGAAGACATTGCCCGTTTTATTAATTCCGCAATAAAAGAACAGTTAAATATGTTTACACTGTTTTTTTTGTTTGTTGAAGTAACAGTCTTAAGTTGAAGTCATGAATAAAATAAATTAGTGGGCTGCTCCTTGCTGTTTGTCCCGTTAACATCTATCCCTGTTGGAGAACGCGATAGAGGAGATCCAATGCAGAACATCATCTGACGGGTCATCAACTAGTTTGGTTCGTAAATTTTTCTGTGTATTTCCGTTCTGGAAGGTGGTGCTCACTCATGTGACAGCTGCTCAACGTAACTGTAACGTTATGCAGGGACCAGTTGATTCAGCCGAGTGGTCGAAAGACATGGTATCTCACTAGAACGACAAAATAGCGAACAAGACGTTTTTTGTATTTAATCATCGAGCTAATTACGGCAAAATAAATATGAGAACAGTAACTAGTGTTGTGATCCCAGAATACGGATGGCACAAAGGTTGCTTATTCGACAAAGCAACACATGGGTTAAGCATTTAAACAAGATCAGAAACAAAACTACTCATTTGCACGCGGTATTCGGCCCCATACCGTCTCGGCTGCCGCAGACGTCAATGCTCAGTTCCTTTAAGTAACAGGGACCATTATGGGCGATGCTGCACTCTGATTTTCTTTCCTGCATTTTTCCTGCGGCTTGTGCGATGTCAAAATATATATGCTCTGGTCCTACTACTGAATAGCAGTGGTATGGATAGTATATTACGATCGCTCATCTTCAATGCACTAGAATTAGTTATAAAAATGGCCAGTAGAGGCTATGGACGGCGTGTTTGTTAACAGTTGCGCAATCACTGAACCCGAATCTAACCAATTAAGGAATGTTCCCATTCGATGTCAATTCACTATTTACGAACGTGTTTCTGCAAGAGACAATTGGCTATCAATACGATTATGTTGAGCGTAACAACAAACACGTGGACATTCGAAAAGACGAACTTAGAGAACTGTTGGTGCTTTGTACTAATAACGTTCGGTTTCTGTCCAACAGCGCAATCTATCGACAAAGACATGGAGTGGGCTCGCCTCTAGGTTCCCCGTTTGTTGACGTTTTCATGAGCAGAATGGAGACTAACCAATTGAGTGCGGTCATTGAACAATTTTCATTTTGTAAACGTTTTGTTGGCGATATTTTTTGCTTCATCAATGAGACTTCTGATGTGAACAATTATGGCAACCTTTGCCTCAGCCCATAACAGTATTAAATTCACCAAGGTGTCAGACAACAAAGATCGAGTGAATTTTTTGGGTGTTGGCATAGTAAGAAAAGAAGATGATTCAATCCAACGGAATGTGTACAGAAAACAAACTTGGATTGGCCAGTAAATTCACTTTGGCAGTTTCGTTCCGCTAAATCAAAAGCGAAACCTCACACGATGTCTGATGAACAGGGTGTTAAAGATTTTCACCGCCGACACTTTACAAGCTGAGCTGGATTTTCTACGAGAAGTGTTCATGCAGAATGGCTACTCAATGCGTTTCATTCAGAAGACGATTCAGGCGATAATGTTGAAGCTTAAGTCACCTTATGCGAATGAGAAACTTGCGTTTATTAGTTTCCATTTTGAAGAAGACCGAATTTATCACAAGAAAACTCAGAAAGTCAATCGAAACAACCTACCCTGCCGCTCAATTATGCGTGAGTTTCTGTTCAACACCCGTTATCACGTCATAACTGAAAGATAAACTTCCATATTCTACAACCAGCTGTTGTGTGTACTCATTTGTTTGCTCGTGTCGAGCAACATACATTGGTCATACTACGAGGTGATTGTTTGATAGAGTGCGCGAACATCATATTGCGTGGTTGAACAGTGGTATGATCAGAACGGTTTCAACCGCGATTGTTACTCATTTCACCTACTCTAATCATTTTGTCAGCAAGAACCATGCTTTTCAGGTTGTCTACCGGGTGACAAGAAATCCATCAAAGATGATGAGATTCCGAATGCTGACCGTTGCGGAGGCCATTAGTATGCGAATCCACAACCCTGCCCTCTGCGCTCAAAAGAAGTTCGTGCGGACACACTACCCCCTGGCCTACAATCAATCAAGGTCACAAGTTGGGACAGTAATTGCGCAGCTTATTGCGAACATGGTATCCATAACCTATATTGACCATTCTTCTTATTCACCCTAGTTACTGCTCTCATTTTGTGTGTGTTGCAATTAGCCTGTTGATCAAACACAGAAAACAAGTCTTGTTCGTTAGTTTGTCGCTGTCGTGACTTCAGTGGTGTTTTACTCTGTAATTCTGTGATTCCGTTTGTTTATGCGTCTTCATTTTAGATCAACTATGCCGGTCGTCTTTTTTTGGGATAACTACAGTTATTGAGAAGGTGCGAAAGACATCCCCAAAGCGAATTACGACACTTCGTACATTATGTTATACTAGTAGGTAACATAAACCGGAAGGATTCTCAAAACATTTACAGCATGTTAGAGGAGATCCAGTTCTGACATGTAGGATGTCTCATCGAATTAACATCATTAAGAAAAATATGTTTTGTCTAGCCAAAATAGCTTTTTCCAGTGTAACTAATTAAAGTTACAACATCTAACTGGTCCATTCATAAGCTGCGAACGCGTTTTTTTCATCTAGGTGTCCCGGCAAAAATAAATCTGTTGGAGTTCATCCTTTCATGACAATCGGTGAATGAATACAAACGCAGACAGTCTGGTCGTCAGAAAAATTGTAAATGGGGTAAACTGTTCATTAACCTTTCACTGTTTCCGTTGTGTACTACGTAGTACAATGCGCTCGTATTAGATTTGAGAGGATGTTGGTGGGATTCCCACTTTTCTCACACAGACCTTCCAAGAATGACAGATTTTTTCTACCAAACCTCTCAACTTAGACTAAAGGTATGTAAGCACTCTCGGCCTCCGCTAGTCTAGAATTTTTCTATGAATTCCAAAAACTGAAGTGGGAAGTGAACGGGTTATTATTATCATATCCAGTTTTATTATTAAGGACTTGCATAATAACCCGTTTTTCCTCTTAATCTCCAGTAAATATTATTCTTTCCGATAGCACAAATCGTTCAACATAGTCTGTTGACTTCTGGACACATCACGAGCAGGTAGATATCAAATTTTACAATTCTCCGTTGCCACTGTTACCATGTCACCGGAAGTCAATCAGCATTTTGCACACACAACTAGGTTGAACTGAGTTTGGCAGTAAAAAGTGACGTGCAGAAGTCAGCGGTGTTTGATTGTGTGTTTATCTGACATGTAGTTATAAACTGATTAGTAGCCACAATGAAACCAGTCGAAGTTATAATTTTGAATGTAGATCATTCAACAAAGATGATACAATTCAGACTGTGCAGAACTGTCAGATATTTAATTGACTGAGTGATGAGCTTACAGAGTATGAAACTGATGCACATCCGCTTCATTCATTAGAGTGAGTCGCGGAGGACAAAGAGATGTTTACACGTGAACAACTATGAATCAGTGAAAGATTTTGCTATGGTTTGAACAGAAGATTGATATGCTATCAGCAGTTTACAGTATTCGGGTGTGCCTTGGGAACTAAATGAAAGTCGAGGCGGGAATTTGAAAAATTACATAGAACCCTTTGCTGTCACGCTGGTGAATACTTAATTTATTGAATCATAATTGAAAATAGTTGACCGGATGTCTACTTTTGTTTTTGCTATCATGTTCTACCCCCTGCCAAAGAACAATTTACTACATTATGTAATTTTTCCGATTAACGGATTAGTACAGTTTTTTAATATGACGTATTTTACATCAGTCCAGTTGGAATGCGACCGTCATGTTCCCATAGATTTTCCAGCTCGGATCCTTTCGAAAAACAGCCACGTTTTCAGCTGGGACAATCTAGTGATCTGAAAGTTGCTCATAAATGGTTGTAGTTGAGCATTCCGGTGTGCTAATCCTGTCGTGCCTAATGTGCAGTCAGTAGCACAATGATCAACATGCTCGTCACACAAACCGATAGGTAGTTCATTTCCGGGTGAGAGGAAGAACAGATATGCATTATTGATGAACCAATGTCTGCTCTGAAGACTGTAATTGTTCTAGGGATCTCGGTGTTTATCAGTATGCATACACTACGTGCATAGTTACTTATCCGTTTTAATGAAGTAGACCACAATATAAGCCTGATGACATTTCATTCAGCTATGCAACGTATTGCTGACTGAAAGCTTATTTGTATTTCCCAAGGCAGGGTTTCATTTTGGCGTTTGATCATTCAGGGTTGTTTGTAATCTCGTCAGCATCACTTGTGCGAAATACGTGATACTTCCGCTGTAAAACACAATAAGGTTTTTAAACAGCCACACTGGTGAGGTCCTGGCATAGTCTTTGTTTCTATGTTTTACCTAAGCATCGTTTATCGTCGATGTTTGCAGGACAGGCTAAAACCAAATAACTTAGACAAATTCTACTGCTGGTTTGTTTTCGAAATGCTTTAAAAGGACCGCGTTTCAACCGTGTTTTTGGGAAATCCAGTCGAATTTAAACTCCGAGGTCCATTATGACTACTGTTCAAGTTAGTACCAGAAGATTACTGTATTACTCAATAATTTATGAATACGTTTAACTATTCAGGTTTGTCTGTCTGATAAAACATCAAAGCGGCTAACCCGTTGTTCTATTTGATTGTAACAAACACTTGGAAGTTCACGGCTAGATAAACTAGCTAACAAAACTAGTCCCCCTCACGACAGCCACCACAGTTGCTGTCCAATCCTTTCCATAACCATAATAATTTTCTTCGCAATGATTACCTCTTTAACAATCATCTTTTATTGTTTGTTTGAAGCCATTTGCACTTGAGTACACTTGTTTTAAGTAGAGTGAAAGAACAATCTACCATTTGAGATTTATCTGATGTCTAGCCATCCTTCATGAGTGTCACTGGTAATAAGGAACTGGCTTAGTTATCGTTTGAAAGTTCGATGTATACCATGTCAGGCTGGCGAGGCGTTCGTGTGTTTAGTGGCAACAGAGGATGATGAACCTTCCAACCGTTAATTATACATTCTAACGTTAGTAGTATCATACTAACTTCATGCTGAAGACGTGAGAGATTAAAGACATTATTCAGGATATTCTTGGTTGGACTACAATGAATTGAAACCGAAAAACACGTCAGACATCGTAACATTTTGACCCTCATGAACATTTTTTCGTCAAGTGAGCTAAGGTAAAATAATTACAGTATACACACACACTAGCAAAAGGCAGCAATCACATGACATTTATTGATGCATAGGACAGATAATGTGTGAAACGGATAGGAAGATGCTAGTCGTTCGGATATGAAGTCTGAGTGCAAAAATAGTGTTGAGTCCAGACCTAACAGACGCGGTAATTCTTTGCGAAAACTACAATCAATTGTGAGTTATCTTTAACTTGAAATTCTGTTAACTGAGTAACTCTACCAATTTTTGCAATATTCAATAACCTGTTTCGACAGTGACAGCATACGGATTAGCCTATTTTTCTGTCACAGGCTAAAAGTGCTCAACACATATTACATTAAACTTAAAGTGGCGGTTTATAACGTGCTTTGCATAGTACTGTAGTTTGTTTTACTTAGCCGCTGTAATCATAGAGAATTTCTCCAGATGACCATTCATCTCCACACTCATAGGCTTTTACATTTAACTATGTATGTATCGATATGCCGGTGACAAACCCAGAACCATTTCTGCCCGAGATATTAATATTGATCAGAATAGACTGACCTTTAGGATGTCCACTGATTGGTTCGTTTCATTGATCGCACAGTTGATAAACAAGAGTTTCGAACACCTCTTACAAGCTGCTTGACATATTTTCAGGCTTGCTAGTGTAGTGGGTAGGGGCGGTCTTACTACTACACCAGCGAGTAAGCAACGAGGAGGTTAGGAAGCGAGTGTTTCGTACTGATTGTCAAACGAGTTCTCTCATTCAGTCACTACATTTGCACAGACTTAGATGGTTAGGTCATGTACTAACGATACCAGCGAGTCGTCTGCCACACGGAGCACTATTTGTCAACATTGCGGCCAACTCGTGCAAGGTGTGAGGTAGACAGAGGATGACCTAGCGTAGAGAAATGAAGTTGGTCACTGTAGATCGGGTTCGTCTCCCGGGCTGGAGCCCTCGCGACTCAAAGAGTCGCGAAGGCTTCAGACGTTAAGTAAGATAGCGGCTAACCGAGCTCAGTAGCGTGAATGTTGTCGTTGTTTGTCCGAGTTGTCTGTGAAGTGAGTGCACTTAATGACGCGGGGCAGTGAAAGCCGTAAGGAAGCTGTCTTGCTGATGACTTTCACTTACAGCTCGGTTGTTTGTTTGCAAGGTGTAGGCGCCTTGATTTTGTGTTTGAATATGGACTTAGCTGTTTTTCAGTAGTTACGTCCCCTTCCCCTCCCTTTCTTTATCCTTCTCTCTTCCTATATAGGATTTTTTTTCTTCGTGGTTGTGTGGAATTTGCGTATCAGTGTGAACCACTGATGTACTGCTGCCTATGATGATGTTGTTCTGAAGGTTTTTCTTTTGGGAACAACTGTCTTGCTATATTTCCCAACATCGTACATGACGTAAAATTATGTCCATCCTATGGTCGTGCAAACAAATCGAATTTCCAAACGAATATATCCATCTTTTATACTTTCTCCAAATGGGCAGCCAATTTTTCTAAACCATACTCCCTGAAAGCATCATATTTGTAAGACTTTTATAATGGAAGATTTTTGTATTTCTGAGGTGTGTTGTGTATAACTCCACTAAGTGGAACAAAAACATTTGTGACCAATGACTCTCAAGTTATTACCAACTGATTGGACGTTATTCCGGTTTCAAGCATCCGTGCATGAATTTTCTCTGAATAAAATGATTCACGATCTGAGTATAATTGTGTGCTAACTTTGTAAAACTAGTCAACGTCTTCATATCATCATTGTCCCTATCATCATCACCATAAAAACGAATAACAGAAGTATACGGTGGTTAGCACTGGTGATTAGATACAATACAGTTTTGAAGAAAAGAATATACGATTGATAAGCTACGGTTGTTTGCAGATTTTACTGGCAGTACATTATTCCATTATACAATTTTCTACATATCCTAGCCTACACCGAAAGTGTCCACCTTCTGATCACAACTGCCGTAATAATTTTGTTTTCCGTAATCGGTACAGTTACGTTAGAATGTTGCTTCCTCTCCAATGTAACTGGTGTGTATTAAAAGTAGTCTGCCTTTTCTTAGAACTTGAAATTGGCACAGTCTAAACGCACATTCGCTCAATTTCTAGCATGTGCGTCAGTCGACTGTTGTACGGATTTTTGCCAAATTCGATCAAAGCTATCTCCCATCCAACAAACGATCAATTGACCGATTGGTCAATGATTGT
>JTDE01001302.1:116687-129785 GCA_014338405.1 Paragonimus skrjabini miyazakii | reverse complement strand
CAGACTGGCATAGACCTCGGCTTTCGTCGTCGTCTGAACGGCCAGATAAGTCAGGCAAGTCCTGTCTAGGCTGCTAAAGCGATTGCCATCCGAATAGCACTTTGACGAATGCCTTGAGTTTTAGATGTGACCCAGCTGTAAAATGGCAGGGCTTCGGTTGGATTCAAACCAGCGACAGAAGCAGCATGCCAAAACGCGGCAAGCACCTTACCAGCTGAGCTACGAAGCCACACCAACCTTGACAGTTGAAAGTAAGGCTTAAACAACCAGAGTAACATCGATCGTCCGCGAAGTGTGGATCGAATACAAAATCCGCAGTCCAAACGAAGGGGCTTGCCCAAAAACAAGTCCTACAACAGAGTTGGGTCAACGAGAAGTTACAACACACTGCCGTAACCGAAGTCAAACCAATCGGAACGGGAGGGAACGCGGAGTTCAGGTCAAGTCGATCGGCCTCATCAACCCAGTGATTCGCCACCATTGTCCACGTTCAATAACACCTGACTGCCCACACATGTCTCCGTAGACGCTTCGGAATCCGGAAGGCAACGATCAACTGGCAACCAACATGCATCGGTGACTGCAAATGGACAAACCAAATATACGATACTCATCTCAACGGATTGTGGTGTCACGATACTTTTTTCACCAAATGATCTGCAGTAAAATGCTGCATTGATGACCGACACAGCTTTTCGAATTACTGACGGGGTGGTCAGGACCGGACAATTTCCCCATAGAATCTGGAGCACGTTGTGATGTGATCCTAGATTTGCCGTGCCATTTGTGCATTCTGACTTGACGTTGTATAGCCATGCTACCATAACGGTAAGCGTTGTTTAACATGACTCAGCTTCGTGGCCCTGTTATTGGACCGTGTTGTCCCAATCCCTGTTAACATGTCTTATTTGACCATGTTACCCATATATAGATGCCATGATGAAGACAACTTGAGATCAAGGTGAACAGTTTGTTAAAAAATGTTGTCAACATTGAGTTGCGGTTTCTGCTGAAGATCTGCATCTGCATTGTAAATTGGACTGGACTAAATATCATTGTGAATCGAGATCACATTAATGGACTGCGACTAAGAGGATGATGTGGTTGTTTTCGAGGAAACAGTTACCGATGCTGTGACCAGTACGAATAAAAACGGGCTAGACGTGAGTGACAGCATTCCCGTACTATGGCTGGTCGAGATAAGGGTGGACACTGGAAGTGGTTTACTAAACATGAAAACTTGTCAACCGGTAGGTTACAATGAACCGGCCAAACAACTCATAATAAAAACCAACCATTGGATGCATACTATCCATACACTTCGTTTCACCAACATTTTCTGAGAGGTATCTGATGGGAAGTCGAACTAGCCACCAGTTCTAATTAGGTCCAGTCTTTTCCAATCATCCCTTTCATTGATCTGTTTAGCAAAATATCTTGTGAACCACGTTACGTGCCTCATAGATGATACTTCTGTTGTGTAAACCTAAGGATTTGAGCCGATTGCATAGTCGACCAACTCAGTCTGAATTAAAAATTGTTGTCGTTTCGCACTCTCTGTGCCGATGGCCCATGCGATCAAAGATGAGGCTCACTTATTCATCAATCTATCACTTCTCATTTGCTCTCATACGTAACCTTCATTCCATTGTTCACCAACTCGGTATTGCTTAGGTTGCATGAAAATACCCGATTTAGATATGAGAAGAAATTGTAGTGAACAAGCTCGATTTCGGTGTTTCATCATCAAACTAAATAGAACACATTTGTGTGTCAATAACATGCAGAAGAAGATACAATAATGAATCGAATCGGTACGTTATCAATTTCAGAAGGATCAGGTCTAATATGCAAAATAACGATGGCTGCTGACATAGTGATCATGATTACGTGATCCATTCAATCCGGATATGAACACAAGAACATAAGAAATTCAGTTTCGACGAAACGGTGTTGGTGTAAGAGAAGGAAAATCGGTCTATTTCAGACCAAATTCACACTGAATATCAGTTTGTGCATAGGGTTGTAAAACCCGGTGACTGACAAGCTTCCAAACAAAAAAGTTCGGTATGAGAGTTTGACTGGTCGCATTCGGCCGCGTTCCAGTATTAGTGTGGTGGATTATCAGGCCGGAAGTGGGCGACCGAATGAATCATTGCTCGACCGGATCGGACCAACGAGTGATACATGGCAAGCAAAATGGGAGGGACGATCAGATCGCAGGCGCAATTATTCAAACACTCAGAGGAATATCTCGACACGGTCGTGGAATACGGTCAAAGCCCACAGTGGATAGATGGCGGACAACACAAGCCATCGCTCAACGAAATCGGATCAACGGATGAAGAATGGCAGGCGGAGAACTCCCCCTAGGAGGCGCCGATCACATATATAAACCGGGCAGAAGTGCACACGACGTGGAAACGGAAACCGGAGGGGAGGGGAGGGGTTTGTGGACTGGAATTGTGATTGAAAAACGCGAGCGCGCACATAGCATGATAACTAGCGTGTTGGACAATAGAGATTGTGCTTTATTGGACGCCTTTTCGCTACATTATGGTTTATCAAGGCAATTGAATGGTCACTGACACAAAAACTCACATAAACTGAATGAACTGTTCATTCGGACACCTGAAATTTACGATCCGCTTTCGCTGAAATGACAGTACCGATTCTGAACTTATCTGCGAACTATCACCATGTTTAACTGAATATGGTAATGTGTCGACCGCTATGCGTTAATGAACTAGCCGGGCAAAACACGCTAGAAACCAGCTTCCGGATTTACATAATCTTCCCGTTTCTTTTGACTAACATTTTCCAAATGGTGTTCACTGTAAAAGCGCACTCAACATCAGATGTGATAAATTTAACCGTTCCCCTCATTGTTCTGCCTACTGATGTGTTCCATGGTGGTTTTTGAGAAAGACGCTGCACACCTAACAGGTACACTAGATGTCGCTATCAAAATTGACGGAAAAACTGTGCACTTAGGGCTATAACATAGCAAACTTAAGGTGTTGCGTCTACTGTTGTGATGGATTACCAAATCAGAGGTGAGATTATTTCAGAATTTGGTGAAATAGATCAACGCGGCTGGGAGGTATGTCAAAAACCCCATAACGAGTGAAATGCAGACGACACGGGTGACCGGACGAACTTTCGCTCAACGAAATCGGGCAAACGGCCGAAGCATGTTAGGGAAAATGTGATGGATGGCCAAATCGGAGGCGCGATTATCCCAACACTTCATGGAATTGCTCAACGTGATACTGAGGTATGTCCATAGCCCGTAATGAGTATATTGCGGACAACACGGGCGATCGGCTAGCCATTGCTTAACGAAGTAGGATGGACGGACGAGGAATGACAGAAGACATCAGACACACACGCAAACACTGAGCAAAATTGCACACGATATGCGGTTGGAAACCGCCGCTGTGTTTTGGACTGAAATCCTGATTCATGATTGCGAGCACGCTCCTGGCGTAGGAAAGAACGAGTTGGACAATAAGAATTCTGTTTTACTGAACGACGTTTTGCTGCACTATGTCGTCGGATTTTTAATGCCCAAACGCAAAACACAACACTCTCTTAGTCTGATATCTTCACTGTTGAGTACTTTCAAACAGAACAACTGAACGTTCTTCCTCATGTTCCTTCTCTCGTGATCTCCAAGACTATCCAGCATCGTCCACAGCCAGGATTGACACGTTGCATTAGTACAGGATCCATGATTGATGGGATATGTATGGCAACTATAATAACTGATATTTTTGATAGTCACATTCCATTGTACATGTTCAAGGATTTCGGCTTTTTATCTACTCCGTTTTAGTCAACATGGTATCTTGTAATATCCGTCCCGGGATTATAAACACGACTCGCTCCGTGCCTCGCTTGCTTCACATGCGTTCTCTGTACACTCTATTGCACAGGGTCGATTTCAATACACGGGTGTCAACGCAGTGAGTCTTGGATTTCATTGTCGTTTGGCTTTCGACAGTGAGAACTGACTGTATATTATTCTGTTGGATTGTTTCATCAATTGGTGAGCTCGAAAAATTTGAACGCGTTGTTACACTTGGTCGTTCCTGGTCAGCTCGTCCATTCGCATATTCATTATTATTCTTGAAATGCACGTGGGCACTTTTTTTTCACTGTTTCTGTGTACGTTCAAAATATAATCGTTTATATGTTTATTTTCTTCGAAATTCGGTCTAATTGTCAGTCTTTAATTCCGTTGTAAACCCTCCTAAACGATACGCTGGTTCGTTCTTGCTATCGTAATGCGCTTGGCAGAATTTAGATTCTCCTCCCGTTAAGAATTCACACAAAAATCTCGGTCCCGAAAAGTACTGCGACTGTCCCCGTATTCTCTCCCAAGACAAGTCAAAAGATGCGTGCAAAAAGGAGCTTTGTTCCGCCCCAAAAAGTGTGCGACCAAGGCGACAAAGACAAAGTACTTATAGGGTGCGCAGTGGTGAATCATAAAAAGAGAAGGACATTTACCGGAAAAAATAGTCAGGGTCACTAACGTGCACAACGGAGTATAAAGTCTGACGGATAAAAACTAGCCAAGGCCACCCTCTCGACCGCTCTGAGCAGGTCCGCAAACTAGGACAAAGTCAATCGCTTTATTTCTTTCTCGCGACGGAGGCGCCTTGGGACGGTAACAGGGTGGGCGCCCTAACAGATTCTTTAACCGTTTAATCACTACCCGTTGTCAAAGTGTAATCTAAGCACATTGACAGCCCATCCATCGGTACTAATTCTCAAGTGATCCCTTCGGTTTTTGCAAATAGACACTCGTTTTTGGTTTGTTTACTCAAAAGTAGCCTTATTCAACAACGGAAATTTGTCCGATCAAACAAGATTCTGTCAGTTGTTAGCTAGTCTTTTATGTGAAGTCATCATGCAACTTCGCGGTGGTATAGTAAACCAACCGGTAAAGCATAAATACGAAACATTAAAAAAGACAGTTGTTAATCGGGTTACACCTTCTGAAAAGACTCGATTGTTACAACTTTTTCATGACCTAGTATTAGGTGATAAACACACCATAAGTTTTTTAGGAGAGATAAAACAACTCATCCCCAACTCGCACATAACCGAAGCTCTCCCCCGGGAACTTCAGCTTAAAAAATTGCCGGAAGCAGCGCAAGCAGTAGTTTCCGTTACTCGTTCACAAAGTCTCACTGAGACAGTGAAAATCGCTGATCAATTGGTGATGATGTTTTCGACCACCACTTGGTTGTCTGAGTGTATCGCATCATATTCCACGTCCTACAATAGGCACACACCTTTCCGACAGTTTGGTTACTTCAAAACGTGGTCCAACAGACATCAACACTCTAAGGGCAGCTTTGCGACACGGTTTGGACGAAATTTCTTCAGGTCGTTCTTCAAGCTGCTGACCTAGTATATGTTGCGGACGCGTTCTCAGTATTGCAGATGGTCGATGTATTTTTATCCTAACGCCTGTTTATTTGACGGTCAATGGCATATCATTTTTATCATGTCATTACCACTTGAAGAAGTTCAGAAGGTTCTTAAGCAGCAATATGAAGCCACTCAGTTGAAGTTGATTGAAGTCGTGGTTCAGAAAATGACAGTTCACCAGAGTTCAACAGTTGTACCAAAATCATGGGTCAACAGCATAAAGGAATTCAACTATCAACCGGAAAATGGGATCACGTCCAAGGCTTGGTTCAGACGTTATGAGGACCTATTTAAAGAGGACGCAGTAAACCTAGATGATCATTCCCAAGTCCGGTTACTTCTACGTAAACTGGGTCCAACAGAACACGTTCAGTATTGTAACTATATTCTGCCAAAGAACCCACGTGAATGTTCATTCACAGACACTGTACAGTGTTTGACGCGCATTTTCAGCGAACGTATGTCATTGTTCAATACTCGATTTAAATGTTTGCAACTCAGTAAACAATACTCGGAGGATTTTCCAACATTCGCCGGTGTAATCAATCGTGAATGTGAAAAGTTCAAGCTGTCAAATCTCACCAACGATTAGTTTAAAACTTTAATTTTTGTGTGTGGACTTAAGGTGGCATCTTATCGCAGCTAGAAAAGAACCCAGAAATGACATTACAGACTGTGACAGATGAATGCCAACGATTAATAAATCTCAAAAACGATACCGAATTGATTGAAGACAAGCGCAACAGCGACGAAAACGTCAGTGTATGTTTTACCGATAAAGCAAGAAGGATCCAGTCAACAGACTTCACAGCAAGGCCACCGAGCGTGTGTTGGCATTGTAGAGGATGCGGTTTTGCGCGAGTTTGTAAATTTTGCAATCGCACATGCCAAAAATGTGGGAAATATGGATATAAAAAGAAATTCCTTGTGGGATGGCATCCTCATTCAGGCGGTTACGAGAGCCCAAAGAGACGTCGACCTATTATGACAGTCGATCTAATGCTGTCATTGCCCCATTTAATAGTGATATTTCAAGTAACATTTGCTCAACAGTGGCGTTGGTAGATTCCAGCGTGAACTGTTTGAGAAATCCTGCCGGGGCAGTCGATCCCCTGGATCATTTGGTGGATTCCATATGAGACAGTGGGACGGGTGGGTAACCGAGTCCAAATGTGAAATTTCCGAGCTCCTGGCGTGGCTTCGTAGCTCAGCTGGTAGAGCCCTTGCCGCGTTGAGGCATGGTGTGTCTGTCGCTGGTTCGAATCCAGCCGAAGTCCTGACTTTTCACAGTTGGGTCTCATTTAAATTCATAAATCTGCCACACTACTTACCGCATTTGATAGTGATCTTTCAAGTAACAGAATATATATTGACATCTTACTGAATGTACGAAGGTGCGTCTACAAGTGGATACGACCTCTGACATTACACTTATATCAGAGAAAACATGGGATTATTTACACAGACCGACATACGTCCAGACCGATTATGTGGCACGGAACTCAAATTCCATGTGAGAAAATTAAAATGTGAGTTTCAACTTGGCAATTTCCACGTTATTGGTATCTGTCACATTGTAAAGTCTCCTGAGTTGGACTTATTGACTGTAGACTAGAATGATAAACTGGAGTTATTCGACGTGCCATTTAACTCAGTTTATAGTCAATTCTTTACACTTACTAAACTTATGTCCGCCTATCAAAAACCAAGGTCGTCGGTTGGCGTGAACGTGAAAGCAAAAATAATTCCACAATTTCATGGACAGTATAATAAACTTTTTGGAGATGGTCTTGGTATGTGTACACAGGCAAAAGCTACCTTGTACCTTCGATCAGGAACAAAAACCAGTTTTCTGTTCCAAAAGACCGATGTCATATGCAGCTGTTGCATCGCTGGAGGATGAGTTGAACCGATTGAACAGAATGGGAATCATCAGTCCAGTAAAATATTGAGTTTGCGTTACACCCATAATGTGGTGCATTATCAGGCCGGAGGTGCGAGTATTCCAACATTCGGCAGAATACCTCAACACGGGGGAGGTACGTCCAAAAATACAGATCGGGGACGGTCTGGGCGACGGAATGAATCATTGCTCGACCGGATCGGACCAACGAGCGATATATGGCAGGCAAAATGGGAGGGACGATCAGACCGGAGGCGCGATTATTCAAACACTCAGAGGAATATCTCGACACGGTCGTGGAATACGGTCAAGGCCCACAGTGGATAGATGGCGGACAACACGAGCCATCGCTCAACGAAATCGGATCAACGGATGAAGAATGGCAGGCGGAGAACCCCCTATAGAAGGCGCCGATCACATATATAAACCGGGCAGAAGTGTACACGACGTGGAAACGGAAACGGTGGCAAGATTTTTTCTGGGGCTTAACTACAAGGAGAAGTCGACACATACAATGGACAGTTCATAACCATTAATAAACATCGCGGACTGTACCAGTTCACCCGCCTACCATTCGGTGTGAACTGTGCTCCAGCGATTTTTCAGCAAATCATTGTGTGGTGAAAATCTACTCGATTCACCGCTTATTCAAACCCAAACACAATAGAAGATCTAACAGAGAGCCAATCCAAACATCGTGTCAACGGTACCACATCAAGTTTGGACTAACAGTCTCAATGTTGCCTCTTCCGTTATTCGCTAATTCATTTGTTCTGCATTGCACCAAATAAGGTGCAGTTTATTGATTTCGTACGCGCTAATACGATTTCTAGGGCTAGTCGAAGTCCATTATTCCGAGTATTATACATGGACAAGATATTAGGTGGTTTGACGTGTGCAATGGCTTACTTGGACGACATTTGTAGATCATCAGTCGCAACTCGCTTCGGTTTTTATACGCATCAAATAGCATGGTTCCTGCGTCAAGTCTAACAAATACTCTTTCTTCATGGAGGGTATTCAACACCTAGGTTTCGTTATTGACTAGGATGGTCATAGGCCTGACCCTGAGAAGATAAAAGCTATAGCAGAAATGCCCCGCCAACAAATAAGACTACCGTGCAATCGTTCCCAGGCCTGGTAAACTATTACAATAATTTCGTGCTTACGAAGGATTGTCCAAGCCTGTGGTCAAAAGCCTGCCAGTATGTATTAATGCGTTCAAAACACATTTTGACCTCCAATTTGGTTTCAAAGCGCATTATGACTTGAAATTAGAAATAACTATTGCAGAAGATGTATCGTGGTACGGTAATGGAGTAGTTATTATGCACAATATCAACAGATGATGAAGTTTACAGAAATGTTTCGGATTCACTCGGTAATATACCAGTAACCGCCAAAATGGTGACAAAGACAACCGAGGATGCTTTGTTACAGCAAATCATGCACCGCCTCCAGAAGGATTAACCAACTGGTTCAATAGATGAGAAACGGAAACAATTTTTTCACCGTAAGGAATTACCTACTACGAACAAAGGATTTTTAATGGTAGCAGACTGCGTAGGGATTCCAACAGCTTTACAGCAGCGCGTAATATGACCGTTACATTTGAGCCATCCAGGTTTTAGCAGCATAAAGTCGGTGGCTCGCAATTACGTTTTTTGACCAGGAATCGACGGTCAAATCGAAGGTATGGTTCCATCTTACAGAAATTGCGCAATGGAGACAAAAATGCCCGTCAACTCTGAACTATGCTCATAGCCCAAAACTGCCAAACCCTGGTCCCGGATTCACCTTGATTTTGAGGACCCATCGGACGGATTCTTCTATTTATTAGCGGTCGATGCACACTCAAATTTAACCGGAAGATTTTCCCATGTGAGTGATTAAAACATCAACAAACGTTTCTCTTCTTCGACTAGTATTCGCTCAATTCAGTGTTCCGAAATTTTTAGTGACGGACGATGGACCACCGTTCAGTTCAATGGAATTCCGAACATACTGTGACAACAACGACATTCATCACATACTCATGCCAGTTTGTCACCCACATTCTAATGACCAAGTGGAGACATTTGTAGGTACGTTTAATAGGGCCTTACAGAAATTAGAAGGAGAAGGTAAATTAGAGGAAGTGATTGATGTTTCCTGAGGGCCTACGGTTCAACAACCAACCCAGCGACACCGAAACAGCAGTCACCAGCTGAAGCATTTCTGGGACGACAGTTAAGAATTCCACTTGATGCTATACGCCCAAAGATCAATACAACAGAGAAAAACAGGTCAATAGAGGCGCAGTTCAACAGGCATCATGGAGCACGACCCAGATATTTCCGACGGGGAGATGCAGTCTAACGGCGGAATATGCATCACACTGGGGAAGTTTGACTACCAGGCCTAATTGTCAGTCGTAAAGGTAATGTTATCTTCCGAGTAAAAGTTAGAAACTTCATCTGAATACACCATGCAAATCACTTAGGGCAGCGAGCTGATGGAAGCCAAGAATGCCAACGTACCAACAATAAACTACCGATTGACATGATGCTAGATACATTCTCGTTAACGCCAACAAGCCAAACACCCCCATTCACCTCAGACACTTTGGATCTTCACAGATTTATTCGTGTTCGTCACCCAGGCAGACTTTTAAGTGTTAACGCCCAAAACGTTCTTATGACATGTGATTAAATTGCTTTCGTTGAAAAGTGAGGTGTTGCGGACGCGTTCCCAATGTTGCAGATGGTCGGTGCACTTTCGTCTGCTTATTTGTCTTACCAGTCATTGGTGGTCTGCTAAAATTGGATCAATAAGTTTCTGGTTGATTGACTGTCAGAGTGGTAACACATATGATTAATATGTCGCATTCGTTTTGATCACCTACTGAGTGGCAGAAATCCACTGTATACTCTCGAGTTTCATAGTCTGATTCCGCACGGCTTGTAGGATTATAACAGTATATCCTCCAGGCGATAAATACTGCAGTCAAAAACCGACTGTTGTTTGTAACCGAGCCAAACACTACGCCAAACCATGCACCTACGCATTATCCAGGCGATACAAATTCAGTAACCGACTTTTAACGGCAAACAATACGGCTAGCGCTGACCCTCTCTGTGGCCTCATTTTTATACGGGATGTAGAAGCCGCACACACGTTCCTGGTTGATACCGGGGCACTGGCTGGCGTGTTTCTGTCTACAAAAGACGAGGTACCAAACCCCTGCAACCCACATCTACGTGCTGTCAATGACAGGCTTATAACTATTTATGGGCAGCAGTCTTTAAATCTTAATTTTGATCTTCGACGGACATTTCGCTGGCTTTTCACATATGCCGCGGCACCTTTTTTATCGTCGGCATCGATATTCTCCTGCATTTCGACCTTTTGGTCGAGATGAGACGCCATCGGTTAATCGATTCCAACACTGAGTCAAAAATACTTGGCACGCACGCAACAGCTGTGACCATAACACCCACAGCCCCACCCGCAGCCTCTAGGTAATTTGTGGGTCTCTTCATTGAGTTCCACAGATCGATCGCGCTTTGGACGACATTCCAACAGTGACCCCTAGAGCCACACACCACATCCATGCTAACAGATCTCTCGTCTCAGCATGACCTCGCCGGTTGGCTTCCGACAAACCCAAACTCACCAGGGCAGAATTCGAGCACGTGCTCGAACTCGGAATAATACACCCTTCTAAGAGCCCATGGGTCTCACCGTTGCATTTGGTCCCTGAGAGGTCAGCTGACTGGCATCCATTCGGTGATTACCGCGGACTCAATAAAGCAACCGTCCCTGACAAGTACCCAATCCCGCACATGCAAGATTTAACTGCTTGCTTTTGTGGGAAAACCATATTCAGCAAGAGAGATTTGGTACTTGCTTATCACCGGATTTCGGCAATAAAATAAAATGTACCCATAGCTGCAGTTATCACTCTCTCTGACCTTTCGAATTTCTTCTACTGCCACTTTTTTGAGCAGCGCAGACCAAATTTTTCAACGCTTCATCCATGAAGTGGCACGCAGTTTGGACTTCGTCAACCCCTATCTGGAGGATATTTTGGTCTTCGCGCCCTACCCGGGCGTTTGGTGCCACATGGCATCACAGTTACCTCCACCAAATGCGAACTGGGTAAGACCACAATAGAGATTCTGGGTCACGAGATCTCAAAAAAAAAAACGAAATCGCCGTACTCATGGATAAGATCAAAACTATCCGTGAATAGCCCCAGCCGAATTATCTTAAACAACTTCGTCATTTTAGTGGTCTGGCCGGCTACTACAGGCGTTTCATACCCCGCTGTGCACTCATAGTGCATACAATGACTGATCTCCTCTGTGGAGGTGAGCACAAATCCAAGTT
The DNA here is from genome assembly GCA_014338405.1 of Paragonimus skrjabini miyazakii. Taxonomy (NCBI): domain Eukaryota; kingdom Metazoa; phylum Platyhelminthes; class Trematoda; order Plagiorchiida; family Troglotrematidae; genus Paragonimus; species Paragonimus skrjabini miyazakii. Next base: position 118,069 of record JTDE01001302.1, on the reverse strand, counting down.
CACAACAGCCGCACGAATTGTGTTTAGTGAGCTCAAGGATGCGGTCGTCAACTTAGTTCTCCTTGCTCATCCGGGCACATTGCTGTCAATGGTAACCGACACCTGTGACACAGCCGTCGGTGCTGTGTTACAGCAGTCCGTTGGAACTCAACGCCAACCTTTAGCTTCCTTCTCCCAACGTTTGCAACTCGCGGAATCCCGTCACAGCATGTTTGATAGAGATTTACCAGGAATTTATTTGGGTATCCGCCACTTCCGTCATTCGGTGGAAAATAGGACCTTCACGATTCACACTAATCACAAGCCGTTAATCGATTCTTTAAACACCTCGTCCGACAGGCATTTCCCAAGAGCAGTTAGACACCTGGAGTATATCTCTCGGTTTACGACTGATATACGACATATCGTAGAAACTAAAAGCAGTCGTGACGCACTTTCATGCGTTCATAATCTCATCACATCTGACAATGAAATTGACCTGACATCCCTGGCTGTCACGTGAGTCACTGGTCCGAAGGTCGAGCATCCTCATCAAAAGAGCTCCATCGCAGTTCAACCTATACCTTTGACATCTTCAGAGGGAACAGTCCTCAGTGGTACTTCCCAGAGCACAATTCGCCCTGCAGTGCTTGCATTTTTCCGTCACACAGTGTGCAATTCCTTGCATAACTTATCTCACACCGGCGCACGCGACCCAGGTCAGTGAACGTTTCGTATGGCCCAAAGTAAACCACGATGTCCGCAATTAGAGCCGTTTCTGTCTCCAGTGCCAACGTTTGAAAATCCGCCGTCATACAAAGATACCCCCGACATTTTTACTTGCCACGCGCACGTCGATCAAATGACTCGAGTTATCTGCTGACGTGTGTCGACCGTTTCGAAAGATTACCTACGGCCATAACGCTACCGAAATGCCCCTCAGAAACGACAGCTAACATTTACGTGGGACTTTGGGTGACACAGTTTGGTTGTCCAGAAGTGGTGACCACCGATCGTGAACGACATTTCGGCAGACACTTCACGGCTCTCTTAAATACTCCAGAATGCATGCACATTCACTTTACGGCTTACCATCCGGCAGAAAACGGGATGGTTGAACATTTTCATCGGCAACTAAAAGACAATCTTACTGCGCAGACGAATCCTTCACGGAAAGAGACAGTTTTGTTAGTTCTTTTAGGCATACAAAACGCGGTTGAACAGGATTTAAACGCTACTGCAGCCGAACTAGTTTTTCATGTACACTTAGGTTGCCAGGTGTACTCGGCTCACGTGCACCATCAGCACCGTACGATTACGGTAGCTACACAGCTCGTTTGGGGCATCATATGTGAAAGTTACGCCATGTGCAGCCCAAAAAGAAATCATCAACTGTGAATGTG
>JTDE01001302.1:102613-116587 GCA_014338405.1 Paragonimus skrjabini miyazakii | reverse complement strand
CATACGGATGGCCTGCGTCCATCTTTGCAAACCCCATACACCGGGCCCTATCAAATCTTCGCAAGAGACACAAAAACCATTACCGTTAACCGCAAAGGCAAACGCGATGTAAGTTCGGTCGGCAGGACAAAACCAGCTTTTGTGGACAAATTGTCGGATACCCCTTAACTGACGACTAGAAGTGTTCCTTGTCTCGAATCCTCGGTGTCATCTAAATGCGTGCCGTCCCCGAACCCCCTTATGGTTGTTGACACTTCCCCACTCTCGCGTCCTGCTTGCTCTGCCTAAAAGAATAACTGACTGGGTGGGGAGTTGCGCAAACCCGAACATTTTACAGAATATGGTAATATTTCTCGCGTTTCGAAATGAAGTCTACAATATGTTATATGCATCATTGTATCCATGGATTTGTCCACCCACTACCTCATGCTTTTCCGAGTTATTGAACTTGTGGACTTACAGATCTGTTATTTTTAACAAAGGTTTATCGTAACCTGTTCGCCTACACATTTTTTAATTTAGTTATTGAGTATTTTAACTTGTAAAAACAAAGGTAAAAAACGAGAATAAACGACACTTGTTTTTACTCATACTCGTGCATTTTGTACTTAGTTAATGCATCACAAGACCCACAACCCAAACGGTGTTACACGAGGCCAAGTTTATTCGTATGTTAACAGTTTTCTTTCTTAGGTCTATCACAGTTAAACAAGATCACAAGAAGAACAGATAGGAAAAGACAGTGACATTCAACGTTACAGTGTCCACGAAGTGGTCAGCTGTTATTAGTCAGACAGATAAGTTGACACGATGATTTATTCGTTTCTGTATGACGTGTAGGTACACAGAGAGAGACAACTTCCACCTACCTAGTGTACAACATTGGATAAACATTTTCTCTTTCCTCTCAAGAGATTTTAAGGTTGGACAGTCAACTGCGATAGAGAAGAAACGCACCGAAGACTAAATAAATTAAATAAAAGGATCGTGTCAGCACAGTAAACATTCTCGGCCGACCCTCCCACGAATTCTGAAGTTTCCCGTCCCAAACCTTCGACTGTACTATTTCTTGATGGGATTCTTCCTGTAACTGTGACCACTAAAATGACATGATTGTTTTTTCTCCTCCTCCTCCTCCTCCTTCTCCTTTCTCTCTCTCTCTGAACTAACGAAAGCACCGGTAATTCTTACTAGTCTTTTAGGGAAGAGTTTTGTAGAGACTATAATAAACATTATTTTGATAGTCACATTCCATTGTCCACGTTCGAGGATTTTGGCTTTTTATCTACTTCGTTTTAGTCAACATGGTATCTTGTAATATCCGTCCCGGGATTATAAACACAACTCGCTCCGTGCCTCGCTTGCTTCACGGGCCTTCTCTGTATACTCTATTGCCCAGGGTCGATTTCAATGCATGGGTGTCAACGCACTGAGTCTTGGTTTTCATTGTCGATAGTGAGAACTGACTGTATATTATTCTGTTGAACTGTTCCAACAGATATCAACAAGCTTTGTGCTAATATAGCACCGATGATGTGAACACTGCCTTCTCGGTTGCTACCACATGTTGCGCTTGCTTTTTGTCCCCGTATTGTACATCAGCGATTACGATTTCAGAACAGACTAAAGTTGCCTAGGTGAGAAAAAAATGGTTAAATATGTTAACATGTCTTACTTCCAACAGTCCGGATAATCGACACGGGGCTATCCGACCGTTCGGACGACGACGAAAGCCGAGGTCTATGCCAGTCTGAGTGATCCGCTCACGGACCCAGTGACAGAAGACCAGTTGGTCAGATGTGCTGCTGTCCGTGTGAGTCCTACGTCGTACGATCACACCCACGCTATCAGTACTCACCGCGTACGTGTTAGCATGCACTCCTGTCAGGTTGGTAATCGGATCCAGGCTCACTAGCTTTGTTTAATCCCTGCTGCTGGCGGATCTGTTTTCTCTCAATCCGTAAGAGCCAGCCAATTCCTATATCCGTCAGCTTCCCTATGCTCATGTTAGTGGTGCGTTCCCGTTCTCTGCTGAAACCCAGACAATCCACTTGGGATATTTAAAAATGATATTGGGACACGCGGAAGTGATATCGAGACATCTTGAATTGGAAAATGTGTGAATTCATTCGGACAGGGAGATTGTATTTGGTTAGCATCATCCCGAGCTCACTTTGATATGCCAAGCGTCCAGAAATCCACCACTACGCTCAACTTATATCTGGGTTCGCCGTTTGACAATCTTCCTATCTTCGATTGTTGTAGTGGCAACTACTGGTGGATCATATCGGACTCTATCACAGTCGTGATGGTGGCTTTGGTTATCGACTAAGGCAGTTAGGAGATAGTTTTCAGCTCTCGCTAAGACATAATTTACCATGGTGATATCAACTTTTGTTTGGTGAATAACTGGGTCATCTGAAGTTGGTCATTCTAAATCTCATACCATCAACCCATTAATTCATGTGCGTGTATGCACTTGTGATGACTGAAGTATAAGTTGATCAGAGGACAGTCTTTCTCTACGCATAGTATCTATCCCTCTCATTGAAGAGTTACGAGCGGACGCAACCGATGACTTTAGACCTAGCAGATGTGCAAGCCTTAATGACGGTTAGCCTGTATGGTCCGGTGAGTCTCTCTTGTCAGCTTGGTCTACTCACGCTGTAAGACAGTGTCGGAAGTTGATATTATCTGGTTTGAATGTATAACTCAGACAGGACAGGGGCACACGCATGCAAAACGCCGTTTTTAACGTAGTTGAAGAATCAACCGAGAAATGATCGAACGGGCTAATGAGCGTATGGAGTGAATACAAAAACGATCAACTCTTCTTTTTGTCTACTTTGCATCCTCTTGACAAATGTAACATAATAGTCGTCTATCGCATTGTTCCAAGCCTTGTTGACGTTCCCTAAAATAGTGTCCGCCACCATCCTTCCGGTCTAGAGCGCTGTCAGTCAACTTACCTATAGTTCCCACAACGGTTACAAAAAAAACCTGGGATTATAACGACGACCCCGATTCAGATAGACTCGCTATCGCGTAAGCAGCTATAGCGGAGCTTGCCACCCACGTCAGTGACCGTCCTGAAGGTTTGGTAACCTGACCTGCCTCGCATTCGTTCATACGACTTGAATTAGGTTTCACTGCCATCACACTCGGATTGGACAGTTCCACAGACTGAATATTATGGGGTGCTGGCGTCGTGGTGTTAGGTCCACCGGTTGCCACAGTGGTGTGGGGCCGAATATAAAATCCTGAGTTCGATCAACAAGGCTTACCCAATTCAGCATTCATACCTCGAACACGTGTGACGCGTCTGAATATTTAGATTTTTTCTATTTCCACTAGACTGAGACACGAGGTCGGCAACGAAATAGGGTGAGTGTGTAAAGCCTGGCAACAAACACAGGAGTGGATAATACGAATGTCATCCGTACACTAATCGATCAAATAAGTGAAGTGAACAGAATGCAGTCAATCAATTCGGATTGGATCCACACAAGCAAACCAAAAACAAGCCTGATATGAACACAGTAAGAAATTTTAAAGAACAACACGAATTTCACAATGAAGATAAGACGAAGTATTAGAAATAAGTGTATAGTTGATGATCAGCCTCTGTAAGATGAATTACCACGGTAGTGCCTTTGGATACAAAGTTACTTTCTTAAAATGTATAGCTAACGACCCGTAAGAAACTAAAACGTGCTTGCTTATAGCCTTTTTTAGATGAGACCTAACCGTGACAATTCAAGGTTTCGGCTGGATTCGAATCAACGACAGGAACACCATGCCTCAACGCAACAAGCGATGTGCCAGCTGAGCTACGAAGCCACGCCAGGAACTCAGAGCTTTCACATTGGGATTCGGTTACCCACCCGTCCCACTGTCTCACATGAAATCCACCAAATTATCCAGGAGATCGACTTGCCCTTTTTTTATAGTGTGACAAGTAAGGTGGAAGGATGTATTGTGTAATCAGATTGGAACAATTTTTTCGTCACGAAAATCTTAGCAGTTCCAGTTTTGTTCAGAAGTCTTTTTCTGATAAGTTCCGAGATTCGAGTGAGTAATGCCTTCACTAAACAGCCGAAGTGCTACAATCCGCACATACAGGTAAATTCATAGATAAGGTTTCATTTGGCGAGAGTTGTCACTGTATCATACCTTGGAGTTGACGAAAAATTGCGCTGACTAACACGCCAATGAGTGACACTCAGCGAGGACGAAACGCCACTTCATTCACTGTAAGGCACTTATCAACTACAAGTCACAGTGTCAATATCACCTCTTCGTTTAAAGTTTTGATAAACGCGCACAGGTCACAAATTCTCAAGTATACTGAAGCATTGTTGATCAACACTCGACAGCCGGTCCTATACACACGAAAACAGCTGACTGTCAGGCTTTGTTTAGCTGAGCACCAATCACGATCCAGCCCGATTTTTACTTTTAATCGTTTCATTTAAGTCCTGTTAGTTTTGTTTTCATACTAGTCACACGTTTACGACGGACGAGAGTGTGTGAAATGAATTCATATCGTAATTTGGGTCTTTTGACTATTCTGTTCAAATGGCTAAAAAGGACTCAATGTGTCAAAGATACACGCGTTGTTGAGTGCAACGCAGTGAGCTTAGCTGACATATATGTGTGGCTCAATGATGAATTCATTCTTCGTGCTATCATAAGTGTCACCCTTGATGGGCAACTTTATGTACATCGGCTTACGAGTTACTATTGTGACGGCTGATCGATCGTCGATAGAGTTTGAAAAGTTCTAGACGAAACGTATAGGATAACCGTTGTAAATGATAATTTGCCTGATGAAATTGACATCGTCGAGCGTAAATTCATCCGATCAGATATTGTGAACTATGTGGCAGTGTTCGTTGATGTTTGTACGCAACTGGTGCAACACTTCTGAAATGAAACAGTTGACCAGTTAACGTTGTTCTTTTCGTTCGATTCCCCTACAGAGGGAGCTATCTTCAAGCCCGGTGAGTCGCACGTCCAAAATTGGCAACTGATTGTCCTGTTCGATTTCGGTAGTAAACCTAGTACTTTGGTGTAAGCTATTGAGATACCAGCACGTAGATTCACTCTAAATGTTTGATTCATGGTCTTGAACCAGATATGTGTTGTACACATGCGTTAGGTTTATGACACCTTGGGGAATTGTTCTCAAGGGAAGTCATAAATATATCGGTCTGCATAGGCTCCAATGAACTTCCGAAGTTCTCTCATCCGAGCAATTTGACTTCCTGTCATGGCATTGAGGACACGTCTCTGTAAACGTTTACAGATAAGCAGTAGTGTAGTGGAGTTGAGCGATCGTAACATACTACTCATACAACTGCTATTCAGTAGTAGGATCGGAGCATATATTTTGACATGTTACTAGCTGCAGGAAAAGTGCAGAAAGGAAAATCAGAGTGCAGTATCACCTATGGGAGTCCCTGCTACTTAATGAAACTGAGCATTGACGTCTGCGGCAGCCGAGACGGTCTGAGGCTGAATACCGCGTGCAAATGAGTGGTTTTGTTTCAGGTTTTGTTTCAGGTTTTGTTTCAGGTTTTGTTTCAATGCTTAACCCCTGTATTGCTTGGTCGAATAAACAACCCTTGTGCCATCCGCGTTCCTGGATCACAACAGTAGTAATAAGAAGATAAGTGTCAGACTGCAAACAATAGAACTAAGGGCACACTTGTCTTAAACTTTCAGGACCAGTTGCATTTTGTCTCGCCCAGTGCTACAAACGTTGTTACGTAAGCACTAGCGTTGCAACTGGTCTATCGTGTGCCAGGTAACCCATCAAAGATCGTCAGGAGGAGAACAGCGTACTGTAGAGACTATCGAAATAATAATGCTTGACCCAATAGTATGTAATCAAAACCGGGTTGTTGGCCTGTCGTGTCCATAAACCCACCGGGTCAATGGCTGACCTGTGCAGTCAAACCAATAGAGGAGCGTGGCGCAATAGATTAATCAATAAAGTTATCGCCAATTGATTGGCCAGTGACCTAGTTTCTTTGTTATGAGTCTAATGGATTCCCCATCTAACCCTGTAAACTGTGTATACCATTGTATCGACCTGAGGATGAATTGTCGAATACATATTCTCTTCCATATGGCTGCATTTTCGGGACCGGGTCTAGACTGTCCCGCTCGATCCTGTAGACGTGTTAGGTCAGCATAATTTGGCTTTCGGATAGGTTCATTTTTAGTTTTCATCTCAGTCACACTAAATGTCTATGAACAATTAAAAATTATGCTAAACTTCAAAAGAACCACACGAACACATAAGATCTTTTCAACTGAGCATCTATTTGAATCACAAAACCTCACAGTAACGATAAATTTTTGAAATTCATAAGAAACCTTATCTATTTAAGTAGCCACTGAGTGTTGTCACGCTTGATTACATTGGGTACATTTTTCAAAGCCTTTCATTGATTAATTTTTAAAAGACGTTTATGAGTGCAGGTTGTGGTGAAGTGGATGAATTACCTAGGCCTCGGTAAATGCTAATACTCGACCTTTTACCAGCTCTGAAAGTACCTAAGGCGCCCGAGTGGTCGATCTCTGTTGAAGAAATGACTTGAGTGGATCAAAGGCGCGATGACTGCAAAGGAACAGACTCCTATCCAAAACGCCGTCATATAATCGCTTTGTTATGCGACCAACATGGCTTGTTATACACAAACAAACGAATAGATGAACACACTTGGAAACAACCCAAACTGGCAATTTATCCTTTAGCCAGAGACGCATATTTTGTGCATGATTAAATGTAACACGTGAAATAGATTGTACCGATTACCACATTGGATTTTTTGATTATACCTAATTTGTAAAAGAACAAAATGTGAACAGATTTCAATTCAACCCAAAACACGAAAACCGTGCCAGCATTTTGATAGAATCTCAGTCCGCACGCACAAAGACCAAATTTCTGTTGAGTGGATAATGATGTGACTGCTATGCTTCGTTCTAATTACACCTTCATTTTCTTTTCTAAACTAATATTTTTTAGGCTGAGTTGCTACTCATGAGAATGACTGGTTTCTTTTATCTCTCCTCTATTCGTTTAGCGCTATCATTTGAATCGGTTTCTAAACTAGCATGCTTTTAATCGCGTTTAATTTGTACGAATTTTCTAGCCAAAACAATTCGACAACATCACATCATTATCATACATTTCATCGATCAGTACACGTTAATTGCATTATGCTATTTCTGCTCTAGTTATGTGACTTACTTTCTCGGGAGTGATCGGATTGCTTTTGTCCTAATTCTTACTTACCCCACCCAGATACATAATGCATACTATTATCACAAATGTGGCTGGCGAGATGCTAACGGACTATCATTGCGCACGACGTCTTAGACAGTATTGTTGACTTTATTCGACAAAAAATAAACAACCTTTAGTTTCAAAATTGAACACCACCCACACTCGATCGCGGCTAGCCCACTTCGAAAGGAAGCACTAAACTCGAGTTTCGCTCTTATTAGAGCACATCAGTAGTGCATATCCTTGTCTGAACCGGAGTTTACACTCTGACCCTCGTGCTTGTGAGACGAGCGTGTTAACCACTACGCCAGCAACCTCACAATAGGCATGACCGAATAATCAAATCCAAACGCTCAACCACAACCTTGTATGAATAGTGTTCAGCTTGCCCGATCATTTCCAAAGGAGAATAAACAGAATCACTCTGTTCTATCCAATCGATAACCCCGTGATCAGGACTTCTCAATCAGGTTGAAGTCACTGTCTTCATTGAACCAACTGAGCATGATTTGAATCAGTAGTGAAGTTTGTTGTTCTGTAGTGACGAATGCACTGTTACGGGTGATCATTTTCAACAAATATATTAATCGGAAATTGTTTCTTGTCTCCCACACCATCGGTGGAGGACGTTTTCGAAGCCTTGACAATCGAATATCGAAACTATTTCCTGGTGGACCCTGGTGGTTCAACAGCCCGTGTTTCATATTAATTGTCCATGCTAACCAATTTCGTTAAATTTCCCACCGTTTTAGTTAATTACTCATTTGTATTTAAGCTGACGATCCCCGTTGTATCGTTGTTAATTCTAGAGATTCTAGCTGTGAGATCTCCGTGAATGTAAATCTATACCTCTAAAAACACCTCTAGTTGTTGAGTTTCTGGTCGGTTAATGAGAAAACACTGAACTCACTCTAAACACATCATTATGTGATGATGGATGAGACGTGGTACGTCAAAAGGTTTATCAAGCGGCCCTTTCAAATATCATTTTTGAATCCATCTTTAGGACAACAGAGTTTCGTTCCTGGTAGCAACCATTTGAGTTAACCTATTAACATGTGAGGAGGGAACTTTTTTCACCATCTCCTCCGTCTTACAGGAAATTAAGTATTGGACTTAGTCCAATTTATTTCATTTCTCAGTTCTAGTTCTATGCTCTTCTGTCATTTCACCAGGACTTGTTGAATGTTGCTTTCTAGCTTGAAGAACTAAGCATTCGGTAATTCATCATCAAGCTGAATACATATATGAGTTAATCACCGGTAGAATGAGTCTACCAGGTTGACTGAATAGTTGAACTCTATTGAGAGCATAGCGTTCCAAGATGAACCAGACTCTGTCAAACTACCAGTTAACCATACCGTATCATGCTCCCAAATGCGGTCAGATAGTCACTGTGTGGTATGGTCTACGTAGCTCTTCCCATAAAGAGAATAGTACACACAATAGAAGGAAGCATGAACGGGTAAGGTAGTAAATTAATTCGAACAGACAGTCCGTGGAGTACAATGAAAACGGGTCAAAGGTCATTTGTCGGCAATCGCAGAAGCTGCATTCATTCGCCTACTGCTTCCTCACTCATGTATTCGAAAATGTTGTCGAAACAGTGGAACTCTCATGACTATGGACGGATCATGCAATCCTGATTATCATCATGGCAATCAACGGAATTCTGTACAAGCGACGTTTAGTCGTTACGTGACCAGCCCTCAAAAAGACCTGATTCTTCTGACACGGATGACTAACCCTTTTGTCTGTTCACTTATTATATTTCACACGTGATTAACCCATATAAAATATGTTGTATTTAGTTTGATGAATCACCGCAAGGAAGCTTGGTTGACACACCTTCCTCTGTTGTCTAAAACGGGTATTTTTTTAAAATGTAATCTGGGTATTCATTTATTTCGTGAATATCTACCCGACAATGCCCTGTTCATACTTCATCTCACCTGCTCTGCTCGTTCATGTGTCAACCTTGTTTAGAGGTTGACGTTGTAGTGAAGTCGCGGTACTATTAGGTCAACTTCGTCAGAGAATGGTTCGATCATACTAACAAGCCGAGAGCTTCCGCTTGTTGGCACGAGTAAACAAATACGAGTGAATAATTCTAGGCTGAATCATATAGGAATGGTCTACATAGAAAATCAGTTAGACTTGAAGATATGAAAAGTAGCCGCAACTAAATCATACGGTCGCCCCAAGTTGTCGCGGTTAATGCACTGACGCAAGGTTGTCTGATCACATGGTGTCATGAGAACCGGATATACGTCATGATTTGTTGAAACTTATAGTGGTCGGTCTGGCTTATTACTGGCTAAGGTGTCAGCAGGTTGTGCCACTAAGATGTGAAGTGAACGTTTTGGAACTGAGGGAAGGATGTAGTTGACCTGACCGGAATTGGTCAAGACAATCCAGAGGTCTAGAAAGAAAAACACTGCTCAATCCCAGCAAAACAGATGATGAATAGCCTCGTTGGAGCAAGACAAAGGATGGATATTGCCGTTCGGTTTCATTGATACAAGAAGTGTATTAGAAGTCCAGATTAACGCTGAAGTTCATTGTCCCCACCAAAGTTTTGCAACAAACGCTGAACGGCAGCGCATATTTGAAGTATACGAAACCGCGTGAACCAACCTCGCGGAATAAATGGCATGACACTCGGAGGGAGAAAATGTGCTTCCCTCGACGCACCCATGTGGTTGGTCTGGATAGGTTTCCTGATTGGTGAACGTTCGGCCAATCAGAGCCCAGGCACAAGCGGAACTGTGCTTGATCGACCCCAGCCAATCAAGAAACGGCGATCAGCTGCATTACCATTGCAATTTGTAAACTGTGGTGATTAAGACAAGTTGTTTGAACGTATGCTCAATTTAAACGGCCGAAGTACTTTTCTTCTACTAAGCACGGCTTCCTGATCGATCATACGTAACCAACATGTTAATTTTTATGGATAGCTTGAAGAGGTCAAAGCAGTGACCACATCTCAGATTCCATTTTCTTTGATTTTGTTAAGGCGTTCGACCGTGTCCCACGCGGCCCTCTTGTACATGAACTGAAAGTCTATGGCATCTGAGGAGAGATTCTGCGTTGGATCACTTCATACCTTAGTACCAGAACTTTTAGAGGCGAAAACTGGATCGGATCTGTCTTCTGCTTCTCTGATCACCGCTGGAGTCTCCTCGAGGGTCCGTGCTTGGTCTGCTGTTTTTTCTGGTATATATCAATGACCTTCCCGACCTCATTTCCAGCAACACTCACCTTTATGCTTATGACTTAAATATCTCGAGTGTTTATGATCCAAGTGGATCATAATAATGTGAGATACTGGTCAGATGACTAGGGTCTTCCTATAAATGACAGCAAATGTACATGTATGTCGCTCGGACGAGACTCCGGGGACCTATTCATGATGCATGATGGAAATAGTGCAATAGAGATTGTGAAAGTTGCCATAAGAAAAGATCTAGGAATTCAGCTATCGTCTAGTTTATCTTTCCCTTACCACCGCCACTTGTCAAGTTAGACGGTAATCAAGAACCTGATTGTCATAGTCAAAGGCCGGAATACACTCTGATGTCCACTCTTTCTGTAACTAGACGAGTGACTAATTTTCTGACAGGACAACTTCTCAGTTCATTCGTCTTATAATATGATAAAACTGCCATTTCCTCGAGGGAAGATTGGCTGCAACGGTTACAAGTCAAGATCCCCTTCCTTTCCAAGGCAGTCATTTCACATCTTAATGACAAGATGCGGTGAGCGATTAAGTAAAATCTGAAAGGTTACTCGCATGTCAGTTAGTTCACACCCCAACTACTAGTAAGCAGCCTAAAAGTGCATTAGGTTGATGACGCACATTTTCCGCTAAAAACGCCGGATGTCTAAGTGGATGGGCCACGCACAGCAATCGCATTGACCCAGAGGCATCATAACAACCCGGTATAACAGCATAGTTCAGTCGCGTTCTTTGTGTATAAGTAATTTTTTACAATACTCAAACTACAGTTTATTTGCTGCGAAAAACGATCATTGTCGATCTGTGTATAAGGTGTGGGATGATAAAGATTAGGGTGGTCGCATACTTTCGTCACGTGACGTATGCTTTTTTTTAGTGGAATGAAGATAATCTCGACTTTGCACTGTTGAGGCTAGCCAGCCGTTGTTTGCTGTATGTTACAGTACGATTGTTGTATGTTTGATAGGCAACGATTGAATTTTTATTCCGCTCATTTCATAGCACTTCCTTTACTGACCCTCTGAAACTTATGCAGTTTCACGATTTGTCTTTTCTTTTCAAACCATCCAAAACAGACTGCGATGTACATAGGAACCCTCAGCTTCCTTTAATGTGTGAAGTTCCTATGGATCATGTGAGTCCTACGCCATCGACAGAAATATGTTAATGTGTTCCACACCACAAAATATTCTTCCTTAGTCAGCTTGTAACTGATATTATTACAGAACAGGATAAGTATATACAGAAGATGAAGATGGGCATTGTAATCAGTATCTTAGTTAGTAACGGGCGTGGTTAGTCATTGCTCTTGTGTGATGTTTTGTACGAAGTTGCTTGATCAATACTGCCTATCGCGGCGACCAAATGTTTGCGGGCTCAACTATCAGACAACAAAGCAACCCTGCTCAAAAACGACTACACATTCAGGTAAGGTGTGGTTAGCCAAAATTGTATAGTAAATACGACCGATTTGAGATAAGAAGCATATAGAGTGACGTGCAAGCTTCCAACCGTTTAGAAGAAAACCTCCGGAATCTACGAGCAAGCAATACTGCTTATGTGGTAGAATGAGTGTGTAGTTGTACGTGTACGACTAAATTCCGAGATGCTGACAACCTCTTAAGCCAATCGACCGAAAAATATCACCGTCTTTTCACTTCAATTTTCTGGTCGACGTGATGACTTAGTTCGTTCACCGTAGCCATGACAACCTGCGGGGCTGACCATGAGCTTCAAGTTTATCTGACACAACTAACTGTCCTTTCTTTCAACACCCACTGTTGTGCTGACGTCCATAGTAAATGATGTACTTCAAAAATTAAGCCAAAATGACAGAAGTGCCTGCTTCCAGCAACATAAACCTCTGAAACTGACTGCTATTCATGATTCGGTGGGGTGTGCAAAGTGTCATTGCATTGTAGCTGTATGCCTACGAAACTAATCTACTTTTTGGCGAGCAAAGTATATCATACATGTTTATGACATTCGGTGATGTAACACTGAAGATATGATAGAAGTTACATCCCTAGAAGTAGGAACGAAGTCAGAATTTATCTTCTCCATATGTCCACTACGAGTCGGGATAACTACCAACCAATTGATTTTGACGTTTACTATCGAAAGATGAGGCAGGTATAATTTAAAAGTTATTTTACCGTTTAGGAATACTTGACAGATGAGAAATAGACTGATACCTCTCCTGGATGTCTCGCCGATTAGAAAAGCAGACGGCTCGTTAGCTAATTGCACAGACCACAGAAGCACGTGGTCGGTTATTGTCTGAATTGGAAAAAAATCGGATGAAAAAGTAGGACATGAACGTTTCTTTGATTCAAGCACTCGTACACCTCGCTCGATATCAGATACGCGATTGCTAAGTTTCACAAAATGTGATTCATCCTTTAATACTACTTGATCGAACATTCTTGGCACGTGGTTTGAAAACAGAAAAAATGTAGACAGGATCAGGGGGAAAATTGAACAAAGTGGGAATGGGCAATGTTCTGTTACCAGACGCATCAACAATACGAGGATGGTTGCGAGCGCGGAAATTAGAACAGCGTGAATGAATGGGTGAAATACCTAGCTCAGAACGGAAGGACTGCCGTTTTCTTGAGTGCTGAGGTTCCGTCCGGCTAGCATCCTTGTCGTAAGATAAAAGGATTCTTGACAAACAAGAATACAGCTTGTTGGATGATGCAGAGTGAGAATATGAGTTCCATAAGTTCATCGTTTCGATCTGTAACATACATCAAAGCAACCGGGAGCATGCTTCAGTGAGCACATCCCCAGATGTTTGACTGATTCGACAAATGAAACTTCGCATGGCGTGATTACTAGACACTTGTAAGAAACTGGACACATGTACGGACTTCAAAATAACGTGCCATCCAAGTCTGTGACACAATTTTAAGTTTGCTGAGGCTATGGTCGGAACAATTCTGCTCATTGTGTTCAGAAACAAATGATCATCTCCTTCACTTTATATGGGTAACTCCTGCTTACTTTTGCTGTAGGTTCTTCTACTCTTTTCCGCATTTATCTATGCCATAACCAGACATCAATCTGTGAGTTCGGCCTGACTCTTGCCCTTCTAATATTCAACTTCCAAATCACTATGATAACCAACTTTCCCCGTTTATCCCTTGACCTGTATTTTTTGAGATTTACATACCAACACCAACATTGTTACCAATGGTATTATCTTGTCACTGCGACTAGAACGTCACTGATTTGCTACCAACAAACGTACTGTCTTTGTTTATTGTTGCTGTATCCACCCAATAGGAATAATTTGTGCCATTTTCGCCGTAGTAACCGATGTGTAGCGAATAAAATGTCCTTGTACAAGGCAACTTACGCTCTACTACTCGTTTTTCACACACGCACACGGTTGGCGGCATCCGAAACGGATTAGCCTGTCACAGTGACCGAA
>JTDE01001302.1:80755-95085 GCA_014338405.1 Paragonimus skrjabini miyazakii | reverse complement strand
AGCCTTTGGCTCAAACGCCTGTACCGCAAGGCAGCAGGTGACACACACACACACACACACACACACGCAGCAGCATCAACCATCCAGCACAGGCTCGACAGTCACATCCAGAGACATTCGGTACATTCACATAGAGATAATACTGCACAGACAAACCAATCACATACAGAGAATCAGACCAGGCAAAAAATAGAACAACAAACCGAACCGAAACGCAACAGACTGACAAGACACACAACGAACACCTCGCAACCGACGCACCCGACACACACACACGCACACGCACACATACACACACACACACTTCACTGTCCTGCAGCTGCAAGAAAGAGATATACAGTGATTGAAATTACACTGAAATAGGATCCGTACCTTATGGGGGTATGCACAATTACTCATACTACAGTGGACTAATGAACATAAAAGTGGACTTATCGGGGGGATAGTCCGAGACTACCAGGCGGGACGAACGTACGGTTATTGATGTTTACTTGGCGCAAAGAACTAGTGACACCCACTGAACGCTTACTCGTTTATCTTTATCAACAGGAAAGAGGCTATGACGAACTCTCCATGACTTCAAAACAGAAGCAATTTCGTGTAACGAGCACGCAATCAACTTACAGGCCACACTGCGAACCAGACTATTGTGATAAAAAAATGTACTTTTCATACTTCTCCCAGGATTTGTTGTGAAAACTGGAGAATCTTTGTATTTGAATAGGTCCGTGCTAACCCGCTAGTTCGGTCAACTTTGACGTTTACCCTTCAACTGTCTACCCCGTACTGTTCATTTGCTCTAAGATTCATGATAGTCAGGTGTTCGTTTTCATAGATAATTTCTCACGAAAACTTCGTCCACTTGACTAATATTCCGATCCTCCCCATTGACAATCTGTAAGGTAGCCGGCAGCATACTTTGTACGCTTCTAGATAACAAGATACTTCGAAAAAGTCATCGTTCTCTTACATCCTTCAAGTGGTCTATTCACGTGACATGGGCTATCTTGTTTCCGGGACAGTGACAGGGCCTCTTCAACATTGTAAAGAATCATGTGTAGCTTCTAACCTCATAGTTTGATTTAGGTGTGATATGTAGCTTTCCGGACGAAGTGCTTCATTGGACAGAAAGTCTCATTTGTTATAACGCTAGTGCCGAAACTTTAAAAGTAGGCTTTTTTCAATTAGTTGAAACTCAAAAATTGTAAAAACTCACTGATATGTGCTTTCAATATTGAATAGTTTTCTTAAACGTATGTATATCATACAGCACAAATTGTGTTGGAAAGTAACGGCGTGCTTCAGAACGCAGAAATAAATATCGGTTGGTAGTTTTTACAGAGAGCTTCTAGGTTTTTTAGTACAAGTGATTCATCGTTTGAGCTCAGAGTATTGGGTCAATTTGCTGGGGGTTTTCCGTGGTCGCTGATGCATCCTAACTTTCGTGGACTTTGTCTCCATTCCTGGTTACCACACCTGCAACGTGGACGGACGACAAAATATCTGGTTCAGAAACTCTTCAAAGACGTAAAATTTGTTCAAGCGTTTACAAAGAGGGGCGTTTTTGAAACATACTTTATCACATTTGCACAGCTGGGTGGTCTGTGTTTCTGGACCCCTTCCGTATGGTTGGGACTGACCTTGGGATTATAGTAGCCTACATATCGTAGTGGATGACCAGATCGGAAGCACGATTATTCCAACTCTCGATGAAATATCTCGACGCGGTCGTCAAGTACGGCCAAAGTTCATAACGGTGAGATTACGGATATCTGAATGGTTCTCATAATCCTAACTGTTGGCACAGCATAGTGAGAGCTTTCAAAAATCGGCAATGTCGCTTCCTGAGACCATATTAAGTCATAAGATGAGACACTGGAAGGCTGAATGAGACGGAGCGCTTGTGGGACAAACCTAAAGTGTGAATATGGATATTTAAAATAGATTCTGAGTGACTTTCGGCATGCTGTAGATAAGTTGACATCATTGAAGTAAGCCAATTAATTATATTTACCACCAAACTAATGTACAAATTTGTACTGAATTACAATGAATTGTGTAGTAAATCGTCCTTATTCTGTCCCTACTGTTCACGTGATGTTAAATTTTAAATGAGGAGAGGATGACGTTACAATTAGGAGACTAGAAAAACAATGACATCACAAGCTGAAAAAGTTTGGAAACCACTTGGATACACCGTAGAAAGTATCGTAAGAGTATATGGTGAACGATAGGCTTTGAAATAGACATTTGGTTGCCTAGTATAGAGTCACTGTAAATGTGCCTAATCCAACCCTTCAGCTGTTGAGTCTTGTAGATTGAACCGGTATGTAATTGCTACGTTATTGATCAGTTCTGATCCGGTTTTTTCAGCGAGCAAGCGGGTGATGGGAGGATCACTGGCCAAGCCTGCGTCAGATCTTCTAGTTCGAAGGTTCCAGTGTGAGTGGCACCAGACTGCTATCAACTCATCCAGAAAAACTGACCTGAACTTCACACTAAAATATACTACTTCAATGGACATAATCAACGAGTGACAACCATAAAATCTTAGCCTCCATTTTTCCGTCTGTAGACACTTTTCGTGCTAGGCGGTTTATGCGAGATGACGCTTACCGTCAAGCTAACTGCTGAAGTTTGTTGACAAGAACGCAGACCGTACAGTAATTGACTAGTACACGAAATTTGAATAGACAGTATGAACCCTTTGACGAAACCTGTGTGCCTCTAGGGTTGCAGATCGCTGACCCCGAAAGATATTTCACGCCACCACCGGATGCTCACATGACCTAACGGACTGTCGTATGTGCGTGTGGTCGACTATATTCCAGTGCAATCCGGAATGATCGATAACACGCACTGGTGATTGTTAGGTGGCATTTTGTTGGTTAAACACTCGGTTGTGATGTCTGACACGTCGTTATGAAACGTTCCAACGATGTGTTTCGTGAATAACGATTTTATTTCAGAAAGAATAGTCGTATTTTACCCAACTACATCACTGTGAAATCGGTAATGAAATTTCAAGCTGTGTAGTACAATAACCTCTGCCAGTAAATAGATCATGCCGGCTGAAACGATATTCCATGAAATGAAATTTTATGACAATAGACTCAGTAAGAGTAGACCGATTTCTCCCATGTATAACATGTACGTTTTGTTATGTCTCTAAGTAAGTCATCACGATAGCTTGAAACGTCCTCCATTCAGACTCTGTTGCATGATTCTTGTGTGAACTGCTTTTATGGAGCCCTCTGTCCCTTGTGGTCTCCATAATTTGCATACTGTTTTAAGCGCCATACACCGTGCTTGCTTTAATCAATTCACTCAAACCCTGATAGCGTGATGTCATCAGACAGGTGCACGCATTTTTTCAATACACGTCACGTATGATTGGTTTTCACGTCTATCAAGTCAGACGAAGACAAGGAGTTGCATTAGGTAACGTCGTAAGTGTATATTCCATATTCATACAGATAAGTTTTTGTAGATTCATAGGTTATTACAGGAAGAAAAAAGATCTTTGCCTGTACGTTCCTGTCTCTGTGTTGGTCGGGTAAAAATTATGATGGACTGTTAATTGCTGTAAAGAAAAGTTGAGTGAATGTAAATAAAAAGCCAATTCAATGAAGCTATTGACTGCAAGCAAATCAATAACGAACACTGAGACAATATTCCGTCAGATATTTGCATTTGATGGTCTGTGGGACTGGGCTAGAATGACGATTAAGAGAACTGTAGTGCAGGTTGCCCTTCATGTATGTGCCGATCAAGTGATGTTTTTAAACCCTCAAACGATACAACCGTGATCACAAAGTTGGAGAACACCATTCAGTGAGAACAAATCCAAACTGTGAAGCACTTCTGTGAGCAAAATAACCGACCTACTGCCTTACTCAGTTTCAGCGGATGACCCTCTAAATGTTCATCCCAATTGAGTGGGAAGAGATGTACCAATGCGTGACTTGGTATGTGGAGTATTTTGTGGCCAAAAAAATGGTTCTAATCTGAAGTGTCAGTAGTTCATTGACAATTGATCTAATCCTACTAGTCTTTCTACGTAATTAATTATTTCATTGGCCGTCTCTAAACACGTTCAAAAAATGTCATATCGTTTTAAAGTTGACAGTGCTGTATGTTCGTTTTCAGATGGGGGCAAATTATGGACGCGAAGATAGTGGGAAACTCATCAAGGTGGATGGTACCACCACAATTTCTTCTTAAGATATTCAAGGTTATTTGTGCCTTTTAAGACATGGTTACACAGTCTGCGGACAAACTCGAGATATCAGTCACTTTGGACTCTAGGTCCCGTTCGCATACTGACATGAGTAGCTTGGTATCATCCAGAAGAGTGTTGTGAGCCAAGGACGCGGATGACACAAGGGTTGTTCATGCAACAAAGCAACACATGGGTTAAGCATTTAAAGTTTCCCTACGGCTTGTTCGATGTCAAAATATGTGCTCTGGTCCTACTACTGAATAGCAGTGGAGTGAGTAGTATATTGCGATCGCCCATCCCCAATACACTCTTCCCCACGCAAAGATTGTTACAGCTGCAACAAAAGCCCTTCAGGTTCTCTTCGCTCTCTTGACGATCTGCGTATTGGCCTCGGGGACGTCGCTGCTCCTGGCGTACACTCTCTTCTGCTCGGGGTGTTGTACCATTTGCGAAGCTGGCTTCCGTACACTCGATGTTCATTCTTCTCATTCTTAATCAGATTCACTGGACCATGGCGGTCCACTACCACATAAGGTCCCTCCACTTCGTCAGGAACTTCCTAGATCCGGGTCCTGTTGCGCCAGGACTCCGCCTGTCTCTGTATTTAACCTTCGAACCAATTCCATATACCGCATTTCGATCCGACAACCTTGCGGCTGACTGCCCCTTAGGAACTTCTTGTGCGTTCGTCAAGTTTTAGTTGGCCACTTTTCGAGTTTCTGCTAATTCACGCATTCTTATCCGCCGGTCTTCCCACAAACCAGTCTCTTGATCGACTGGCACGCGGGGCATGCGCCCGCACCTTAGCTCGAACGGCGATTTCTTCGTTGCTCCTTGAGGCGAACAACGGTGGGCCAACACAATCAGTGGTAGCGTTTCCTCCCAGCTCCCTCCTTACGCCGCCAACCATTCCTTGATTGTGCGATTGTTTCGTTCCGTCAGTCCATTCGATTGAGGATTGTATGGCGTTGTGCGAATTTTCTCGATTCCCAGGCGTTCCAAGCAATTCCGAAACTCTTCACTTTCGAAGCAGGGACCTTGATCAGTCAATAGGCTCCATGGTGTTTCATGATCTTCAACGATGTGTTCCATCACTGCCCTGCATACAGTGCTTGCACGCTGATCGAGTATAACGGCCGCTTTGATCCATCTTGTGAAATTTTCCGTCATAACTATGATGTATTGATTTCCGGATGTGGTTACTGGGAAGGGACCCATTACGTCCAAGGACCATAACTCCTCAATCACTGGTTGTGTAGGATGCTGACTGGGCTATTTGAAGCTCTTCAGCAGCTGACATTGCTGGCACGCCAGCACATAATTGTTCACGTCCTTCTTCATTCCCGGCCAGTATGCCCTTTGCCTCAGCGTTTCACAAGTTCTATGACATCCTGTATGAGACAACTGATGACATTCTTTCACAATTGTCTCTCTCAACCTCGTTGGTAAAACAGGCACGCTTATTCCATCCCGCAGTCGGCGCATTAAAATTTCCGCACTGTTCAATCGCAAGTCCGACCAGTGCGTTCTGAAAGATTTCACCTCCGGAATTTCCTCGTTCTCTGGTGGTTGTTCTCCCGATAGAAGTTGATCAACCACCATTCGGATTGTCGGGTACGTCCTCTGCGATGCCTGTAACTTCTCAAGGTCGTTCTCCAGTTCAATACTGTTGACTCCGATCACGTCCTTGTAAACTTCATCCATGTGCTGCGTTAGGGAAAGCAGATCAGGATCTAGTTACATGACAAATTGTGAGACCATACACCTGTAAACGCAATGCCCAACGAGCCAGCTACCCTTGAGGATCCTTCGCCGATTTAATCAACTCTAACTGCTTGTGATCAGTCCCCACATGAAAACATCGGCCGAGCAAATACGATCCTCATTTCTGCAATGCCCATACGATCACCGAACACTCCTTCTCTGTCGTTGAGTAGTTTCGTTCAGCAGGAGTTAATACTCGACTTGCATATTCCACAATACCGTCTTCCTGCTTCAGTACAGCTCCGATACCCACACCGCTCGCATCCGTCACGACATCGAACTTCTGTCCAGTCACTGGCAACTTCAGGATCAGCTGTCCCTCCTTCATCAGTTGTTGGATCTTGACGAACGCTTGATTGGTCTTATCCGTCCAGTGAAATTTGCAATCCTTCTTCAGAATTTCGTACAATGGGCTGACCAGTTCATTGACATTTTCGATGAAACGACTATAGAATCCGACGCGACCGAGAAACTGTCGCAACGTCCCTTTCGATGTTGGCACTGGGATGGCCTCGATTGTAAGCAGTTTCTCGGGAATTGGTTGGACCTCACCCTGACCGACCTTGTGACCGAGTGGTACTACCGTTGACACTGTGAACTGTTGATTCGTAGGCCGGCTTGTTCAATCTTCTGCAACACAGCTGAAACGTGTCCGCTCTGCTCCGTCTCATTCGCGCTGTAGATGACGATATTGTCTCCGTTAACAACGGTATTGTTCAGTCCTTCCAGCACCTTCAACATCAGTCGTCTGAACGTGAAAAGTCCGAACGGCACACGTTTGAAGCGGTATTGTTTTTCTCTCACTGAGAATGCTGTCATGTCTCGGTCCGATTGCTTAATTGGAGCCTGCCAATATCCAGACCGCAGGTCTAGCACTGTAAATATCCTGGCGTTCTGTGGCTTGTCGAAAACTTCTGCAACGGCTAGCTCTGCTACCATTTTATTAACTATAAGCTCGTTAAGTCTTCTGAACTCAACACAAAATCGAAACCTCTCACTAGGCTTCCTTACCAACAGAACAGGAGAATTGAACGGGTTATCAGCCTCTTCAATGATTTCCTCCAGCATGTCTTTCGCTTGTCGCTCGATTTCCGGCTGCAGGTGAACCGGAGTCCTTCTGGGCCCGAATGGTCGAAATTGGTGTGGCTTGACGAATATGTCATTTTCAATCCAGTCACAGTAGCCATATTGGTCTTGATCCGTGGTGAACAACTTTTGGAATTTGCATATCAATTCATTCAGCAATCGATTGTCACGGGCTGATATTGCTCCGGGTGCGTTCGCTTCAATTTGTCCAGGCTGAGGTTTGCGCTTTCTGGTTAACGGAACCACTCCATATTTTGTAGCGAGTCCATCATGCTTCAAATCAATCACAGCCTCAGCGCGGTCGAGAAAATCCGCTCCCAATATAGTCTGGTGTGCATCGGGGGAAATGATGAACGATTGCTTGACCAACGACTCCGATATCATACTCCTCTACGCCCGTAACTTTGAGTGTAAACCCACCGACTGTTCGAACGACCATCGCACACGGCTGAACAACCTTTCCCGGCCTCGGCCCAATCAATGAGATCGCCGCCACAGTGTCAATCAAACAGCACTCTGAGCTACCACTGATTTCTATCCTAACCTGAACTGCCGTCTTTTCAACCGCCCCCATTATCGGATCACCCTTTCCAGAGAAAAAAACAATCAGCAAAACGTTTATTTACACAAGACTTTTCTCGCCGCGCGGGCAAAATCTTCGCCAGTGTCCACGTCTTACGCATCTGTAACAAAAGTCGCCACGATTCTCCTCCCTCCTCATCTTCGAAGTGGCTACTTTTTGGGTCAACTTTTCCACTGCGGTTCGCAGGTCATTCACTTCACTCGGTTCACTTGTCTTCAACTCCTTGACCGACGGGGAGTTTTCTGCCAGTAATTGTCGAGTCGTATCGGCCAGCTGTTTCAACGTCATTGGATATGCGATGAGAGCCACCCTGAGCTGATCCCGCACCGCTGGTGGCCTTCCATCCAAGAACTGATCTGTAAGCATGCGTTGTTTCGAATCCTGGTCCAAATGTGGCAAGGCTTCCGACAACGCGGCCCGCAGTGACACGGCATACACGAAGGCGTCGCCTCCTGGTACAAGCCGGGTGCACTTGAACTGCCGCATTTCCTCCTGGAAATCGGCTGGGCTGTCGAACCCGGCAATCAGCGCTTCCTTCGCGGCGACCCACTCCAGCTTCGCGGGACCTCTTCGCGCCGCATCCAGCACGGCCTTCGTCCTGCCCTTGAACAGCATCCGCAGGGCTGCCAGCTTCGCCCGGTCGGCCTTGACTCCGACCGTTTCCGCCACGTCCTCGAAGTCCTCCAGGAAGCTCCGGACGTCCTCAACCTCGAACGGCTGCGGCCACGGGATCTTCATCTTTCAATCCTGGTCACGGCACCCACTGTTGCGAGCCGAGAACGCGGATGACACATGGGTTGTTCATTCAACAAAGTAGCACATGAGTTAAGCGTTTAAACAAAACCACAGACAAAAACACTCATTTGCACACGGTACTCGGCCGCAGATCGTCTCCGTTGTCACAGACGCCAGTGCTCAGTTCCTTTACGTAACAAGGACCATTTTGGGTGGTGCTGCACTCCGGGGTTTCTTCCTGTATTTTTCCTGCGGCTTGTTCGATGTCAAAATATATGCTCTGGTTCTACTACTGAATAGCCGTGGTGTGAGTAGTATATTGTGATCCCTCATCCTCACTACAACAGTAGCCGGCACAATTTTGATAGCGAATTTGCCTGGCTTTACATTTGTTGTTGTTGAACCGCAAGTTATTTCCATGGACCACTGATTTGGACGGTTAAACTCGACACAATAACTAGAAAAAGTTTTTGATTAATTTTATAGTCCATTATTTTTTGAAGATTTCGGGACCGACAAATATAGTATCCAGCAACGGACAACAGAAAATGTGGATGTACATTATAGTAACTGGAATAGAAAGGATTATTGGAATTGGGAGGAAATTTCAGTGACAAAGAATTTACACATTTTGACATGTTGAAACATTGGATTCAACAATACTAGAACGAGGAATACTGATATCATTAGACAAATGTTTCATGGCTCCAGAAACTATTCCAGACAGCTTAACGAAAAGTTCACAAGAAATCGCCGCACAGCAATACGACATATAGGTTGAGGTAAGTGTGCAATCGCAAAACAGGGAATAAGATTATGTAGCATGCAATCAGAAGAGTAGACAGAGATTTTATCCAAAGATTTATTACGCAACACGCAGCGGTAGTTTAAATGCAATTGTCCTCTCTATTTGTCTGACTGTCCGTTGATTCAGAGTCCTCGTGTACGATGCTGACGTAGGGACCACTTCAAATTCAATCCGTGCGCATTAACTAGTTTCGATCGACCGGAGGGGTCATCATCATCATCATAATCATCATCATCATAGACAGCAATACATCAGTGATTCACACTGATGATTAACTGCCACACAACCATGAAGAAGAAGAAACAAACCCTGTTTAGGAAGAGGGAAGAAAAAAGAGGGAGGGGAAGGGACCTAACCACTAAAAAAGAGCTACGTCTACATTCAAACATACAACATCAAGGCGCCTACACCTTGCAAACAAACAACCGATCTGTAAGTGAAAGTGAGGCGTCATCAGCAAGACAGCTTCCTTACGGCTTTCGCTGCCCCGCGTCATTAAACTCCCTTTTTATGGTCGTTGGCGGGATTCCCTCTACTAGCTGTTCAAGGATTCGCTTTTGGGGTTCCTCTTGGGACTCTTTCTCATAACCTCGCTCGGCCAGGCGCCGCAATTCACGAACAAAGGACCAAACGGTTTCCCCCTCGAGTCGTTTACGAGCGTGGAACTGCTGTAGATAGACTGTTGGGTGCAAGAGGGCATCTAATAAACGTCGAAGTTCCGTGAAAGTCCCGTCTGATACGGGAGTATCCAGGATTTTAGCCTCGACGACAATATCGAAGGCCTCTCCGCTTAGCAAATTCAGATTCAGGTTGTTACGGGACTCCGCTGGCAAGTTCCGAAGATAGGCCCGTACTTGACCTTCCCAACGGAGATAATGGCCCCCCATAGTGAACTTATCGAGATGTGGAATCGATACTTGCAGCCTGACTGTTGTGGGTTTCGTCGATAACCTCTCTAGAATGTCCATCAGTGTCTGTTTGGGATGGGTGAAATCCCCAGAACTGGAAGGGACGACAGAGCGTTGGTCTTCTTTAGGTTTCCTTGCGGTTCTTGACATTTAGTATCTTGGCAGGGTCGCCAAATTGTAGCATGCAACCAGAAGAGTAGACAAGGATTGTATCCAAAGGTTTATTACGCAACACGCAGCGGTAGTTTAAATGCAATTGTCATCTTTGTTTGTCTGATTGTCCGTTGATTCAGAGTCCTCGTGTACGATGTTGACGTAGCGACCACTTCAAATTGAATCCGTGCGCATTAACTAGTTTCGATCGCTCATTACAATTATACGGGGTTAAAACGACCTTGAAAGTAAGGCATGAAAAGTGGAATTACTCATTTTAGTGAAAATTGTTAACGGTCAGTGAACTTATCAAACTGTGCAACAACGTAAGCCCTTAGTGTTCGACTGGTTAAGAAAAGTCTTGTTTTAAAAAAACATTTAAAAAAAGCTTGCTGGTAGTACGTTCCTTCAAGAAAGCGGCATGCACTCTGTTGACTAGACAGTTCAGTAAGAAAATTATGTAGGCTGAGGGAGAAAAATATATCCGTATACCAAACTCCGAATGCGGCAATATCTGTTTGCTCCACCCTAAACGAATTCACTGAAACGAGCAAGAAATTTGTATAAGACGGAAAAAGGTTGTCTGTAAACATTTCGAGTGACTTTGATGTTTGGGACGTGTGAACCAATAATTATTTCCAGGTCAAGAACGTTGAATCGTGTTTGTGCTTTCGTTCCACGATAACACGTAACATTTATCAAATCTATCACAATCTGTGGAGCAAGGATAATGTTGCAGTTCACAGAGTGACGTACCATTCTCTCAGAATCACTTCTCATAAAATTCATATTAAATTGATGATGTGTTTTATTGTAGGACTGAAAATTCGTACGTACACTTGTTAACAGTGCACTACATTGTCGATACTAATAAAAATTTTCACGTGTTTTACAGAAATGACGCCCCAAAAGTTGGTATGCTCATGTTATTTTGTCGGTAGGATAAATTATTCTCTAAATGTTTAAGTGACACGCACCTTATAGATACTTTTCTTTGGGGGGGGGGGCAGTGTCAAAGTTTGCGCGGTAAGAGTGTCAACTCAGTGTCTGAATTCGAGTTCTCTAGCGCTGCAAGCACGCTGGTTCGGTGTTCCGAATAATCCAGCCAATATGACAACATAAACGCAACAGCCCGTTGTATGTGATGAATTATTGACCAGTTCCAAGTTGGCTGATCAAGACAAAGAAGATCATTGTGTTCAAATTAGCTGATACTCTCGTTCTGCTGACTCAGATTATGCAGATGTTTAGTTGCAAAAACGCGAAATGTGGACGGCATTTCGACACGGGTTGTACAAGGTGTCCGGTAAGCTATGCATGTTCGTAGCTCGGAGTTTCGGCCACTTCATGCGGAAAATTAATCATGGCGAGCGTATTTATGAGGGAATGGCACTCTCTGAAGGCGAAAAACCATAAATGTTCAATGAAATGTTGAAGCATCGGAACAGCAATGTGTGGTCGGTGCAATATAGTAATGAACTGTAAGCGATTCTCAAATGTAGACATATTGGAATGGAGTGACTCACTTACGAATTGTTTTTGTGGCGCTTCTCAGGCCTAGTAAAGTTCGCATAGCAATGTAGACGGTATGGTGCGCAGTTTGAAAGGATCAATTTAATGAGGATTCCTGACCAACGTCAAAATGTTCTAAGGTTAAAAACTTAAGAGTTTATTTTCATCTAGTCCAAGGTCAAATTGATAAACTACTTTTGTCCGAGCCCAGAACGGTTCCACAAAGCTTTACGTCCAACTGAACACTTTGTTCATCATTACGTTCCCACCCCCGCACTAGTTGTACTGTTATTCTGTGATGTCTGTCAGTCTTCTTGCACACACGTTGCCGTCTCAAATGTTCATCTGAATACCATAGTATCTCTGAGTTACTTCAGTTCATTTCTTCTTCTGAACACTACAGTTTGTGGCAACTTTTTCTACAAAGTACATATTGATTATCCATACAGACTAGGTAGCACATAACCTTTTTCTGTTTCTTGTACACAAAAGCGTCTGACGTCTAAACTTTTTTGATCGAACATTTTCACACAGGACGTTGGTTATTCTCTAGTTTTCACGCTATCATATACGCCCAGTAAAACAGTAAGCAACCACATCGAGAACAGCTAATGTTTTCACAAGTGAGCACATAAATGGTTAATTAAAAAAATGAAAGAAAGCAGGAAACCTTGGCGAACGTAAGCTCAGAGATGGACTTCCCCTCCCAAATACTCTCCGATTGTTGTGGATAACTTGTAGATTAAAATTCATTCGCTCGTTCAACGGGAAGAACCGGTTAACGTGGGCACTGCTGAGGTATATTAGTAGACCGTAGATGAAGCAGATTCGTAAACTACGAGGTAACTCAACTGAGTACGTGCAAACGCCGCAGTGCTCAGACTGCGTCTGTGGTGAACCACAATATCATGATTGACGGCAAATGACTATAATGGTGTAAATTCGTAAAGTGGAAAAGTGGTTACTGGTTAATCCGTTTTACATCACTGGGAAACTCTAGCGCAGACCGCGGGTGTCAGCGCGTTAGAAGGTAGAGTCAAACCGACTCGCAAGAAAACCGAAACGAAGTCAGCCTGGAGTTCACTGACTTTACTTATGAAATACACTTTGCGCAGATGTTTCCGTTCACACAAGTTCATAATTTTATATGAATTGACCAACGTTTTGCTGGTCTTGTCGGGTCAGTGGTTGAGACGCCTACATCCTTCTCTGTTACCTCGTTTCGTACTTCGTGGGCCATACGCAACGAATCGATTGGCATATTTGGTCGGGATATATATTAGAAGTGCTGACGTTGATCAGTAGTTGTGCTGTTAATCTAGCCGCACTATCACAGTTTTATGCCACGTGCATAGACTGATCGACGAGCAGACCTATACTGCTACCACGACCTATGATGCTATCCCAACATATACTGCTACCTTGGCGAGGTGGTCGGGCTTGTGTACTGTTTTGATCCGGCGGGCTATGCTGACTAGGACTCCGGTCCTTCCAGGTGCAACCTTGTCAGACAGGCCAAAGAGGAGTAGTCAGACGAAAATCAGTTACACTCATAGGATTGTATGTCGCACTACTGACCGCGTAGGAGCGCTTAGGTAGTGGGCATACAGCAGAACTATTTTCATAGTTGCGGCACTGCTGTCTTCCGTATCAGGAAGAAAGAGGTTAGAAAAGGTACCCTCAAACAAAGAGCACTCCGATCGCCCAACAGTTGACTGTGACGGCCGGCGTAGTATCCAATACGTTCGAAAAACATTTGTTACCTCTCAAAAGCCTGATGTAGCTTCGAGTGCATCCACTGCGCGCAGCAGTGCTCAGAACGAGACATCATTGTCTTATTCACTGTGCCCTCGGGTTAGGCAAGCCCCTCACTGCCAAGTGAGTCAGAGACTCAAGGTGGGGTCCCTCAAGTCAACCCCCTTCAAGACAACTGGTAAACATTGGCACATTCAATGTCCGCACTCTCCGACAAGTCGGTCAGCAAGCTGCCCTGGCTCATCATCATCATCATAACAGCCATGAGCCTGACCAAAAGGTACTGTGGCTCGGGCCACCGTTCACCTCAACAGTGACATGGAATATCTTAGAAGAAAACGTTACTAAGAAGGCTGAAAATTATTAAAACAAAACTAAGCGGAAGAACTAGAAACGGTATGGATACAGGTAAGCCATTGACTCCGACACATCGCCATCTCGGATAGCGTCTCTAACCAGCGGTTTGAGTGATCACGAGGACCCCATCCAAGCAGCGACACCTACCCACTTTGCTCAATGGAGCAGTCAAAGTCTTCATATTTTGTGACCACGTTGTTGCTGGACCACCACGTGGTTTGACCCAACTGTTGGTGGCCTCAGCATATAATGCCCGGTAAGGTAAACGATCAGATGACATACGGAGTACGTGACCCAACCATCGCAAGCTGTGAACCGTAATTAATTGACCAATTGATCGCGCATCCCGAGCTTTCCGGAATACGCGCCGGCGAACTGCCACATTGCTCACACGATCAGTCCACTTAATATGGGCCAATTCGCGGAGACAACGATGGTCAAACACAG
>JTDE01001302.1:60739-73140 GCA_014338405.1 Paragonimus skrjabini miyazakii | reverse complement strand
AAACAGACCGTTTATAACGCTTTCTGGTTAATACTGGGTTTTACTCAAACTGACTGCTATGTTGCTCGTTTCATTCGATGACGACTCTTCATCACTCGCTCTCTAATTTTCCAACAACTGTATGACACTGTCATTCATCATCTTTCTGTGGTGAATGTAACTCATAGAATCTCGGTCATTCTTTGTTGTAAGTTGTTCTGTACGGACGTATGGATAGCCTGCAACCCCATTCTCCTCAATCGATATGTGTCGACAGTTGATCGTTGATACGATGACTCAATCTGTTCGTTGTATTCGTGGTTGTGTATGTTTGACCTTGAGGTAGTGTGATTGTTTCACGTGACGGAATTTTTTTAAATGCACGCCGAACGACTGGGCTGAGAAGCTTGGAGACGCAATCTAAGGTTGTTTGACGGATGTAAAATAGCGGACGTTCACGCACACAACAGTTTGACCAAAACAGATGATAGTGAAGGGTGGGTGGGTGATGCCAGCGGCGGATGTTCATCATGAGCCAATGAAGGAAACACACATGGTGTATGCACATGAAAGCCAGATGCGCGAAGAACAGGAGGATTCCGATCCGGTCGAGGATGCATTGATCATATTTTTACCTTGCAAAGGATTTTAGATGAATCATTGGGCTACCTTGAGTTCGATAGAGAGTCTTTTCAGTACATCGAGTGTAAAAGTTTAAACCAAATTCTAACACTGGCAAAGAACTAACACCTATCCGCTCGATCAACAAGTAATAGATGGGCAGACTTCATACACTGCGTTCCATTCCGGCTGTCTTTGCTCCAGGAACGTCCCGAAATTCCACCTTATATAAGTCACAACAGCGGATAGAGGAATTACATTGACAACGAAACGACCAGAAACAAGTTTGCAGCCTGAAATTAGGTTGACTAAAAAGACTGACGCGGAACATCATCATGCAATTGTGAATGAAAAGTAGACGAGTACTAGTTAAGTAAGAACGGGAGAAAAATTAATAGTTTGGACAAATACGCGAGCAACCGTTTCACAGTACACAGGAAGTGTGCTCTGAAAACTGAACAAATTAGAATTACCTTGGCAGACCCATTAACTGGTTGGCATCTTGGAGATAATGAAGACAGAGGAGGACTGACCGGATCGGAACCAGAGGCAGCGGTGGCATCATTGAAAGTACACCGATCTAATTTCGACTGCAATAGGGCCACATTAGCCTGCTCCTTCTTCAAAGACTCGTGCTCAATCTGGACCAGATAACGGAACTGATTAAGCAGACGAATCAAATCCGGTTTTGATGTGTGTTCATCGTAACTGACAGTGTCTAGTAGCCTCGTGATTGACAGAGAATGCACACTGGATCGACCATCGTTTGAATGTGTGTCAGGACCGAAAAGACCTAAGTTTTGTTGTTGTTGTTTTAACTGTTGCAGAAAAGAAAATGCCGTCACTATGAGTAAAGAAAGGTAGGTCGGCTCCATGAACCATCAAAAATAACACTACCACTGATTAAGAGTAAACAATCTTACGGGACATCCAAATTGCACAAGAACCGGTGAAATTGTGTAAGGATCACCGCAAACATTCTTTAAAAAATGCACGCAAACGGCAAGAAAAGATGCACAAGTGTGTCATCACTTTTAATGTGCTCCATTGGAACAACGATCGTGTGTACGCCGATGAGAACAGTTTTTGAGCTCAGAGTAACGACCGGTGAACAGGAATCACCGACGCTTCCACCTTTTTTTTGAGTAATCGATATTTGTATTATGCCTGAACACGGCTAAGTGTGCTCTCGAACCTACGCGATGAGAAGGAACTAACACAAATGCTTTGTAAATCATATGAGAAGGATTCACAAGAACGTTCGCTGACTTACGTGTTTGACTAAAACATGAAGTCTATAACCTATTTCCAGTTATTCTTGTCTAAAACAACCTGTCAGTTCTGCCTGTCCATAACGTATAACCGTAACACCAGAAACCATTATGAAGGATAAGCAAAATTGACAATACCATCTGCGTAAAGAGACATTCGAATGCCAACGGAGACCAG
Organism: Paragonimus skrjabini miyazakii; assembly: GCA_014338405.1. Classification (NCBI taxonomy): domain Eukaryota; kingdom Metazoa; phylum Platyhelminthes; class Trematoda; order Plagiorchiida; family Troglotrematidae; genus Paragonimus; species Paragonimus skrjabini miyazakii. Next base: position 71,091 of record JTDE01001302.1, on the reverse strand, counting down.
AAAAACATAAATCAAACATTTGAATTTCTCTGGGATTTTGTTCGCTTTCTCACAGTCTGTATGGATTCGTAAAGATACACCGAAATGTGTCCAGACACAAATCGCGCATTAACAGTCTATTGTCTTGTTTATTCAAACCCAGACAACCACAAAGTTAGCGAACATCGCCATGAAAACCCCACACTGTTCGAAGCAAAAAAATATACGAATGCGCTCATATTCTGGTAGAGATTTGATCATTTACTTCCAAGGCTAGAGCGATGTTTACTTGTCTGAGGCACTTATGGCGACAGAAAGGTATCTCTTTGAAGCTTAAGAGTCACGTATATCAGACAACAGTGAGGGCTGTATTAATTTACGGCAGCGAAACATGGCCAATCAGAGTAGAGGACGTGAACCGTCTTCAGGTGTTTGACCACCGATGTCTGCGTTCAATCGCTCGTAGCGGGTGGCCCCAACGAATAAGCAACGAGGAGGTTAAGAAGCGAGTATTTAGCACTGATTGTCAAACGAGTTCTTTTGTTCAGTCCTTACACTTGCACAGACTTAGATGGTTAGGTCATGTACTAAGGATGCCAGCTAATCGCTAGCCACACCGAGCACTGTTTGCCGACGCTGCGGCCGATTGGCGTAAGGTGCGAGGTAGACAGATGATGACCTGGCGTAGACAAATGAAATCGTTCACGAAGGGGTTGGGCACTGTAGGTCGGGTTCGTCTCCCGGGTTGGAGCCCTCGCGACTCAGAGAGTCGGTGGCTTGAAACTTTAGGTGAGATGGCGGCTAACCGAGCTCAGTGGCGTGAATGTTGTCGTTGTTTGGCCGAGGTGTCTGTGAAGTGAGTGCACTTAATGACGCGGGGCAGTGAAAGCCGTAAGGAAGCTGTCTTGCTGATGACGCCTTACTTTCACTTACAGCTCGGTTGTTTGTTAGCAAGGTGTAGGCGCTTTGATGTTGTATGTTTGAATGTAGACGTAGCTATTTTTTAGTGGTTAGGTCTCCTCCCCTTCCCTTTTCTTCCCTTCTCTCTTCTTATACAGGGTTTGCTTTTTCTTCTTCGTGGTTGTGTGGCAGTTAAGCATCAGTGTGAACCACTGGTGTATTGCTGTCTATGTTGATGATTTATTTACATACGACCTGACTACCATAATGGTTTCCAACAAGGTAAATTAAGTTGGTAGTTCTATCTGGCGAAGTTAACAGTCTCCTGGTCTCATAGATACACGTGGACTGAATTCAGTTAACCTACCACATTTTACACAGTAAACTAGTAATCGAAAGTAGTCAACGTTATCACCAAGCTATCCTCAATTTTTAAACGGTAGTGACTATTATACAAAAATATGTGAAAAGGAGAAATTTGATAATATCACCTGGAGATCATTATCGTTTATATTGTTCAAGATAAAAAGAGCACTGCATTTTTTATTCACTGAAGATGAAGCCACATGGGAATGTCGGACATTGTCCACAATGTTGTGAAGGAGAAGGCGAGACTACCAACACCTATAGGATTGTCTGTCACATCTATCTAATGCCACACATGTATTTTTTGTGTATAGGTGACATATTGGCGCTTGCGTCACCCAACACATTAGGATGGTACGTGGCAAACAGATCTAGGGCTGTTGCCACATCATCCATCATGAAAAAGTTATTTAAAAAAAACAAGTGGTCACAAGGCGAGCGTAAAAATTAATGCGTTCAAGAATATAGCTCTCGCGAAAAATAGCCTGTCTTTTAAAAGTCAACTGTAATCAAGAACCGGAACACAGTAACCTGTATGTGAAACAGACAGCTATCAACTGTGCGCTGTCACGAAGCGCTTTGAGTAGTCCAGATTTGAAACACGAAGACTGATAAGTTGATGTGGTCTGCATAACCATATCAATAAATCCCTTTTGACTGCCAATCTGAATTACTATTGCATATCTTCCAAACTATACAAACTTGTAACCATTTCCGGCATTACAAGTGTATTTATTGTCTGGGTAGAGATATTTTAAAAGTCACACGGCGAAACCACCACCTAAAATGAGATAGCACTCAAGATGTTAGCCTTACAAACCCAGGTCAGGGTGAGGACCGACGCCCTATGTATTGACGCATTTTTCTAATGTGCTTCTTTGCGAGCGGCCAGCGGAACAGTTTAACCGAGTACTGAGTCAACTCCAACAGTTCCAAACATGTTGCAAATTATAAAAACACTACCACACACTCTTATTTTTCTATTGCCCCATGGTTCGAATGAGGTTTGCTGCTGTTAAATAACACAATTTGATCCAGCCAGTTGAGGTTTTTGATTTCCATTCTAATCATTCACTATCGTATCACACTTAGTGCTGGATTAAATAAACTATGGTCACGGCTTACCGAGTCTTTTTAGCTCATGTTCGTTCGCTTTCTCTCCTTTTACAGGAAGGAATTTGTTATTCCATGCCATCTCTACAACACGCACATTATCCTCGTGTTGTCATATTGCTCATTACTATAAACAATTACGACTGGACAAAACTCCGGATGCTGTCGCCGTGGTGATTAAAAGTACATTGTTATGCGAGAGATATTTCATTTGGCTACATCGGTCTTTTCAAAGTGTACAAACGCTTCCGATATAGTCAGTCTATATAGATTAACCTTTGTACAACTCTACACCCCCACGGAACAGTAACATCGTGCTCTTGTTTCGGTAGCTGAGGTATCTGGCAGAATCCGATCGATATGCACGTGTGAATCGAAAGTTCGCTCAATAGTTGTCGATGTTGCATTTTGTAAGGCGAGAGTTCACTTTTTCATCAGGCGATCTATGTACGTTCGAAGGGCAATATGATACAACCTAAAGCAGACAGAAATAACCTTCAACATGATCGAGGCTAAAATCTAAGAGTTTGGCGACTAACATCGTTAGCACTGTATGATTCTCAAAAGCAATCAGACCCGAACTAACGCATTAAACACCTTCAGGCTTCACATTTGCCAAAATGGTCGCCGTGTTAGGCGCACTAGGGGAAAGTGCAAACATAAATCACGTCCGGACCAAATACGCATGTTCTGAACGCAACGGCAGCAATAACATGGGCAAACGATGAATCTAGTCCAGCCGTCTCGACTTTATTAAGTAGTCGCACACAGCGCGACACTTTCCATTCAATCAACTATGGCAAGATGACAAAGATGTCGCATGGAAACGACAGGATGAGATTTATGCCGTCACGAAGTCCAGCATTGATGTGAACACGAAAACACCGTAGAAATCATAGACTAAGCTCTATTGCGTTGCACAACAAAATTTGTCTCCGTGGTATTTCCACGTTGGTAGATTTCCAGTACAAAGCTGCAGGTTGAAGTTTGGACAAACGACTGTAGTGCCATCGATCAAAAGACATGTCCAGATGACCATCACACACAATTCGCCTTCTGGCTATACAAACACAACCGCATTAAATGATCAGAATCAAGAACACTAAATATGAGCTCCACTTTAGTTACTGCCCAAACATATTACACCTCTGACCTCTTGGTTGCGCAGTAAGGCTTACTACACCTCTTTCGGTGTTCAGTTACTCACCAGACTTGAAAGATAGAGTGGAAACGTTGAGTAGCGTGTGTATAAGGGTCTTTCGGGGTCTGGCCAATACTTAATCGGTTACACGAACACTCAGCTGGTTACTTCAGGACAACCGTTACTCTATTTTGCTTCAGTCTGACGACCGCAAAAGGGGTTAGGAGAGTTCGCTGCAAGTTGTAAGCCAGTGTTCAGGTTACTATTATGATAATTACTGTTGAGCTGTCGGGTCCACTCCACATGTGCAATGTAGATTTTTAAAAAACTAGACAGGAATGACTGCTCACTACTTCGCTGGTAGCCACTGCAGAGTCATAAAGGGTAGTGCGGCTCAGGCCGCCACTCACCTCAACAGTGACGCAGAATATCCTGGAAGAACGGGTCACTGAGAAGGATGAACTCAACAAAGAAGACCAGGCGCGAGAACAAGCAATGGTACGAACGCTTGCATCCCATTGATTGCGACACACTACCATTTCAGATAGCGTTCAAACCAGCGATTTGGGTAATCACGAAGACCCAAACCATGTAGCCGACACCTACCTGTTTTGCTCAACAGAACAATCAGGGTCTTCATATTTCGTGACCACGTTGTTGCTTGACCACCACGCGGTTGTACCCGACCATAGGTGGTCCCGCACAAAATACCGGGTACGGTAAGTGAACAGCTGCCATACGGAGTAAGTGGCCCACTCATCGCAGACTGTGCAATGTGAGTGGTTGACTAGTTGATTGCGCATCTCGAACGTTCCGGAATACACGCTGGCCGTAATGCCCATCCGATTAATCCAACTAATGTGGGCTAATTGGCGGGGACAACGATGGCCAAACACAGCAAGCCTGTTGATATATTCTTTGTGAACAGGCAACGGAACGCACACAAGCATTGTATACTCTTCCTTTCAGCGACAACCGAACGTCTTTTCGACGCCGAAGATGATGCACGTTGGAAAAAGCAACCTATTCCATTTGCTATTCTCGCTGTTATCTCATCAACAAAATTACAAGCTGACGAGATATTGCTACCCAAGTATGTGAAACTGTTCACAGTCACAAGTGAATTGCCTGCAATAAAGAAGGTAGGAGTGGGAATGCTCCAGTCTTGAAGCAAAACTTTGCACTTTGAAGATGCGAAGCGCATTCTATGCAAACCAGCCCGACCAATCACCTTGTTCAGCATGGTCTGCATGTTTTCGGCAGAAGGGCTAAGTAAGACAATGTCATCCACACTTCATGTCGATCAACCTGGCGCCAGAAAGAAATTCAACACCAAGCTCCCCGAATTCTTCAAGTGCACCTTCCAAAATGTCGTCCATGACAACATTGAACAAGGGGGAGATCGAAAATCCTTGACGAACACCACTAGAAGTGATGAACGCCTGAGCCAGTTATCCATAAACTCTCACCCTGCTTGCACACTGAGCATAGTGACCTCAACAGATTCACGTATTTCCTTAATACTCCCTTGAGAAGAAAGCAGTTTGGGTGACCGTTACGAGCAACGGAATCGGAAGCAGCCTTTAGGTCTAAAAACACCGCGATCGCTGGCTGGTTGTAAGAGTGCCAATGTTCCAAGATTCGTTGGAAGGTTAAAATGTGATCAACACATCCACGACCGAACCGGAATCCTGTCTGTGCTTTGCGTGTCTGACTTTCTCTGAGCTTAGTCATCAGACGCAGTGTAAGACCAAACAGTAACGTGAATGCAACACACAATGGATTGATGCCTCTGTGGTTGTCACATAGACTTTGGGCCTGCTTTTTCAGGACCGGAAGTGCTGTTAATAAACACCAATCAAAAGGTGCCTCTTAGATTTTCCAAATCGTCTGAAGGAGTTTTGTCAGTTCTGATGTCAATCTCTCCCCACCATCCTTGAAAAGAGAAGGATAGAGGAGATCTGGACCAGGAGCCTTGTTACACTTCAGTAACTTAAGCTTCAGGACCACCTCTGCTTCCGACGGAGAGTCGTCTGGAACGCAATAACTGACCATTCAGGTCCCGTCGTCTACATGATCTGGTTGAGGCCAACTGAACTGTTCTTCAAAATGTTTAGCCCACCTGTCAAGTAGGCATGATTGGTTGTTGCCTAGAGAACAATCCTTTTCACATATGGTCTCCCTTACACAGACTCGACGCCCAGTACAAGCATGGATCAGGGAAGAAAGCTTTCTGTTATTCCCAGATAAAAAGGCTCTTTCCACCCCTTTCGGCTGTCCTATCAAATGGCGCTCACTGTCTCTGCGCAAGCTTGTGGTCAGCTTGCGTTTACGTTTTCGACGGTCGTCGTCATACTGAGAGCCAGATGGATTCGGGCGACGCTTTTTCATGAAGTTTATCGACGCGACCGGACTCAAGTTCTGTCGCAGCTGTACACCTCCTTCAGAACACACCTCTTCATAGTAAGGTTACACAGCTGCTGCGATTTGTCCCTGGTGTTCGTTCTCATCTGATTCGAATTGGGTAACTTGTTCACCAATGCTTCTTGGGAAGCGTTTGTAGTAGATCTAAACACTATACAAAATTCAAGTATGAACACGAGATCAAGAAGGTGATAAAAATGGAAATGATCAACTCACAACAGTTCGTTAAAGTGCTTTGATTTAGAATTCCACTACATGAAATGCAGTATCCAACAGATACAATCCGTCGTGTCGTTCCTAATTAATCTTGGAGGTCAACAACTGAGGTAATTCCAATGATAGATAAATAAGGAACTTTGCCGCAATAGTCGTTTGATTCCGTTAACTTCTAACTCTCCAAAATTCCGTACACCAGCGACCCGAACGCAGAGAGAACGCAAGGCTCGCGAACCGAAAAGTGAGTGAGTTGTATTTACTGACTATCGATTAGTTCGACTAAGTTGGTTTAAAACGTTGGTTGTATACGTGAAGTTGATGAAAGTGAAAAGTGTGAATAACAATCAGAATTTTGAAATAGAAAATAATGTGCAAAACGTTACACGTTCATTATACAGATGGTCTGAAACCTTCTAAGTTGCATAGACAGGCCTGACCAGGAATAAAAGAGAGCTCAAACACGTGGTTGCGAGGTAGTATGAGCTAGTTTCAACAAATGAACATGAATACGGAATCCGCAACGATGAGTGATCCGAATGAGGAGGAAAGTGATGGCTTTAAATTAGTATTATTTTATTAGCAGACATTTCACCAACCAAATTCCTTACTATCACAAACCTATTGTTACAGTCTACCTCGTAAAGTAAAGGCTGTCAACGTAATTGATCAGTGTTGATCCAGAACCACTGATCACAATAGTTGGCAGCCTGACATTGCTCTCACTTGATCATACCATTCAGCGGTCACGTTGTCTCACCACATGCGCTGCTCAAGATCACTTGTAATTCGATTCATGCGTGTACAGCACGATCCGTGTAAGATTTGAAGGCGGCACCTTCAACCGCTTGAAGCAACAATGTATACAGTATGATAAGTAGGCCGTATGAGACTATTCATTTTATACTACTGACTTATTTCGTTCATCCCTAACGTTTGACTGTCATCAACTACTGCCTTAATTCGATCCGAATGTCCTTGCCTATCTATCTGGTCCATGTGCGCACTTCTGTGTGCTCAAGTAGTCTCTTCGAGTCGGGTAAACTTGGCGTTTTGCAGATCACCGGATCATGTTAGTTTGCACACCGTCATACCTAAAAGATACTCACTCCAATTCTGACAACCTGCTGAATCGTTTTCTGTCTTCAAAGGATTGTGCAGGATGTTTTATAGACGTGCTCTTTCAGGAGGTCGCTGAGTGCTTCACAGTGCGACTATTCACAATTCCCTGACTAGCCACACCTTGTTCCCGCTTTTGCCATGCTGATGTAATTGAGCCATCGGACGACTTTTTGATCGTACGGGGTATGTGCATTATTTTTATGTATTATTTGTCAAACAATACAGTAGTAGTTCAAGTGAATATCGGCTGGTTTTTCACTAGAGGTAACTTACAATTTGTCGGATTTGGACGATACACATGTAATAGTCTACCTGCTAGTGAACAAATGACAAGGACATACGCTTAACAGCGGTCGAAAATGTTGTTTGTTGATAAGGGAAAACTCATTCTTCGCATTTGTTGCCTAATACGCTGTTCATTAGCGCGTATGGGAACCATACACGCATACACCGCAAACTGGGCAAACAAGCTAACATCACAATGAAAAATGGGTATTTTTAACCGGCATGATGATGATGATGATGCATCGAGGTGCCGGCACAATTCGGCACGTTGCCAACTATGTAACCGGTTAGCCTACCGAGTGGCAACCGGTCGAAACGCGATCGAGCAGACGGCCAGTTTCGTCCATATTCATTACACATCCGGCCAGGGCATGCTTGTGTGCGTGTGTCAGCTGGCGATTCGCGTTGGCGATACACATACACACACAGGATAGTGCTAGTGTGTGTGCATACCTATCCATTGCTGTAGTTGTAAATAGAGATGTAACCAAGTTGTATAAGTTGTATGCATCATCGAAGAGTTGATTGGCTAAATGACCGCACAGTGTATATGTAGCGTGCAAGAAAGTGTGTGCACGTTTGCTAATTTAGCGAAACTTGTCTGTCCATATGCGAATGAGTGGACATCAGTTCCCGACATCAGACAAACAGCACACGTGTACAGATTCAACGAGCCTACGATCGACTGCAGCGGATAGTAACGCGATTAACCAGAAGATACCGAAGAAATTCGTGTACCGGCAGTACTCAGTAAGAGAGTGATGGGGCAAGTAACATGGATTTATTTGTCCATTCAATCGTAATACACACTTTAAGGGCAGAATGGGTGCCTGAGACCAAACAAAGAGCAAGTGAATGGTGTAACTCACTTCGAACAGGGCTTTTTGCAATTCATCCCGCTCATCGGTCACAGCAGACAAAGTGGAATCCAGCCTGGCAATTTTCGACCCCAACTGCAGAACACCGGGAGTATGAGGGACGAGATGTCACAGACAGAGAGAGGGAGAAGATGAACATTGAACAATAACATCTGGAGACCAGTACAAACATTGGTATAGTCGAATTACGCAACAGATGGAAATAAGTATAACCAGGTTGACAGTTGGCTTCCGCATAGATTTAGATTTGGGAAAAAAAGAACTGATATGAGTAGAAGTGAATTTCGCTACACGTTTACGACTGTATACAACAAAACTTTTGCAAACGAAGATGAGCAAGCAATGGGTCATAGATACCCAGGGAATCACTATACGCATGATGTAACATCTACCCGACCACGCTCTATACTGCTTAACACTGTACTATGTCGACGCTGTTGCTATTCGAAAGTCTAAAGAATCGTACGCAGAGTTAACGCCAAAATATCAGCGACAGTGAATGTGACAATATGATAGTTTCATCCGCTTTACGTTCTGTCGTTCTATTTTGTTTGTCCATATAGGCATATCAATGATATGTAACAGAATTGATCCGAACGTAATTCGCGTGGCACCAGCCGTTTGATTGTCTTGTATATTCCAACAGATTGGTAAGGTAATGTGAGGTGCAGATGGAGAGTTTAGTTTACCGCGTGTTAATCAATACGACAACTGATAGCTGGGAGAAATAGAAAGGCAGACATATAATTATGTGGTTATTGACCGTGGAAGCAGAATGTGCCGCTGAGAAAGATTGGGAAATGCCACTGCTAGCTAGCTAGCAGTGGCATTTCCCAATCAGCTAGCTCAATCATCAGCATCAGTGGTTGGAAACACTCTGAGGTCTGCCTATGGTATGTTCATCAGCGATGTGTTTGTTTTCTTAAGGTGGTTGACTTTCCTTTGTGACTCTTCGCTGTTTTGTTTGCTTTCGTTTGTAAATATTTACTAGTGTATTCAACAATCATTTTTTGGACTACTGCCAGAATCTACGGCAGCCGGAACCACAGTGTCTACGGGCAGGGCTCAAGCCGAAAAGGTAGGTACGTAGGTACACATTGAACTACGAGGGACTTGTTCACATACCCCCTGGTCTTATTCGCTCTGGTATACACTAGATATGGGGTGTGTGAGTGGAACTACCAGTAGTGTAGTGCAAGTCAACTTCAGTGACGTAGTATTCAGGTGTACTTTCGGTTCGATTCCTGGGAGGGGAGAGCTCGGAAACGGATGCTGCTAACCATGTGTGTAGATAGGACGACAACGAGTCAGGTATCTCGGGCCCGATACAATAGAAGAATAAAGTGTTTGCTGTTTCCACTGTGCACCCAAGCAATGAGAACGAGAAGAGGACATAACGCAACGTTCACTGTTAACTGACTAAAAGGTGTCGTCGAATCAAGGATGACTGATGAGATGAACAAGATGAAGCGAAGTGATGTAAAGTAATGCTGGCTGCTGGCAACACAATGAGTTCCGTGACTCACTTAAAGCAATCTATGGTCCATCCATCCAAACTACGGTATCTTTAGTAAACGGTGTATTTGACGTTTCGTGCACACAACCGCAGGACACAATGAAAGTCTGGTGCAAGTCCGGTACTTTGGTAACCTACTAAACCGACCGGCTACCATTGATTACGTGACCGTCAATAGTCAATCTATCTTCTTGTTGGTAGCATCAAATGGTGATCCAAAACGCCGTCAGATAATCGCTTTGTCGCGCGACCAACATGGTTGGCGGCATCCGAAACGGATTAGCCTGTCACAATGACCGAAGCTAAAGGACGCCTGCGCTTTAAACCATCACCGCAAGTGGCTTGCGCTGTACCACTTGCGGTTCCACTCATACACCACGCATCCGGTGTAAACCCGAAGGAATAAGACCAGTAG